>MU826351.1:779993-936695 GCA_029204205.1 Desmophyllum pertusum
AAATCAAGGACTGCTTGAAACATATTCCACTCAATCAGCCCTATTGCAACACACAAAGCGAGGCAGTTTACCGCAGGCCACGTAACATGCGGTAGAAGTGCTTTGATTGCTTCCAAGTCCACAGGATGGCTGGAAAAGAGAAGCAATAATGGAAGCGCGGTGTGGACAGTCCTGCCACAAGCAAAAGAAACGTGTTACGAACTCATTCACTGTGGTTGTAAGAAAGGATGCACCGGCCATGCAATGCGGCAAGGCTAGCCTGAAATGAACAGCCTGTGACAACTGGTGGTGGAGCATTGTCAAGAGGCATATTAGTTACATCAGGGTGATCGAAGGACATTACTTGTGAATCAAATTTTGTTGCTGTTTTACGTATCATTGGATGTGCATTGTTAAGGTCACGTGACTTGACATAATCATTTGGTATTTCAATCTAGTTGTCAACTGGCTTTTACCGTCAAGAAAATTCTAGTGATGTATTTTCTTTCTATCAAACTGAGTACGCAGCAAATGGAATAAAACAAACCATAAATGTGACTTTGAAACGGTGAACTTTTCTTATTTCCCTCCTTTTCAATTTCGATCCCAGGGTGTTTCCCTTTCCTAAAAAAAAAGGAAAAGCCCTGGGATCGAGGTTGACTCTCTTTAAGTTAGAGGGGGAAAGGTAAAGATTGAACAATATTATTTTATTTGACAGAAAACTGGCTTGGAAAGAGTATTTCATTTATGCATTGAAAATAATTGAGTATGAAAAACAGTTCTATTAACACTATCCCTTCTGTATCACGTGATCGACACCTTGAACACACGTTGTACGTAGCCCTTAACATGGTTTTGGCATGAGAGGTATGTGGCTGATTTTTTTTTTGTAAAAACAGAAAATTTTCTTCCATCCTGGACGATTTTTCTATTTCATCCTCGTTTTCATGTTGGCTGAATTCGGCATAACATGATCAGTACCAACAACTGTACACAACCTAACCAAGTTTTCATGCTTTTATCAAAAAGCGAACGATTTTGGTCTTAACAAGCTGCGTCCTGGATATGAAAATTGCAGAGCGCAGGCGGCAAACTGTGTTCGGACGAGACAAGTGCTTATGAGAAAATCGTGCTTATCAAAAAAAATCAAGTTAGTCACTTCCACTAAAACTGAGCAAATCAACTAGCCCAAAGGGAATGGGTAATGACCTTGTCTTAAGCGAAAAAATAACGCTAGAGAAAACTCCTTTCCTCATAGAAATTTCTGAATATATGGTTGATTAATCCTTCCTCCATATTGAATTATTGGCATATTTATTAATTTATTGCAGGATTCATATTGATTATTTTGAATGGCAGGGTGCATGGCACGGAATCGAAGCATGTCCCGACATGGTGATATTTTTTATTGGCTATTTAGTCCTCGCGGGGCTTATATTTATTTGTTATATCTCACAAAGGAGGGGCTTATTAGAACGCACTTATGGTCCATGGGGGATTGAACGAAGGTATTGTTTTTTTTTTTATACTTCATATACAGTCAGTTGCCCTATTTCCGACACTTTTTGCAAATACCGTTATCTCTTCCTCAAACAGCACTAAACAAGCTGAACCTTCTTGGTTTCGTCGCATATTGAAAATAATTGGTCAAATGTGTTGCCCGTCTAAATCCGGACAAGTTGCCCTCATTCCATCCCAGACAATCGACATGTGACATTGAATGTTTTTCGCCGTTTTTTTGGGTGATATTCCTGCAACTTTCGTGGATGAAGATTTCTGTCATAAATGATAAAACCGAGGAATAGTCCTGTTAACTATCATGATTTTCTACGAAATTAAAAGCGTTTACACGCACAGTTTTTACGGTGGACAAAGGTAAGCCTAAACGAACGTATTTGGCGAGAGTAGGGGGACTGGTGACTACTTTCAACTTTCGCTATTCTCGCCTTCTTGAGACTTTTGCCGCTAAATTCGTGAAAATTATGTTTGAGCTGGTCCTTCTTTCAAGACAGGTAAGTTCGAAAATAAAGGTTAGTGCTTGAAAATAGGAATGGTAATTTTGAAATGTCGCGCCACAAAATTGTCGATAAAATGAAAGTATTATTCGCTATCACGTCGGCGCCCGGATTTAGGCACACCTCGCTAAAAATGTAACGGAATATTCTTCAAATATCCCGCGCTGCTAAAATTTAAAATCGCAAAATAAATAAATACTTATACTAGAAAGGAATCTACGCTTTTCGACGTAACTTTGTCGCAAAAGTTAAAAAGTCTCTGTCGCGTATTTGGGCGAGAACGTAGAAAACGAATTTATTCAAGTCGCTGCAAATATGAAAATTATGGACGATATAGAAGGTTCCCTACCTTTAAACTGAATGTTTGAATTTTTCACTGATTTAAACTTGAGCTAGAGAGGACTAAAACAGGAAGTTAGTGAATAGCGGAATAATCGGTCATTTCTTTAGAAAGTATTTTTTGTATTTCATTCGTAGGGCTCCCGAAAATAACGAAACTCTTAATCTAAGTGTCCGGATAATAGGGGCACCCGTCGGTGAATACGATAGAGGTTATTCAGCGAAAGTTGTGTAATACGGCTAGGGTATTTTTACTCGGTCATTGTTTATTTTTTCTCGCCAAAGGCTCGAAAAAAATAAACTGACTCGTAAAAATACCATGCCGTATTATTACACAACTTTCCGCTGAATAACCTCCTTCTATTCACCGGACGCCCCTATTTTCCGGACACTTCGATTAAGAGTTTCGTTATTTTCGGTAGCCTACGAAATGAACAATACAAAAAATTACTTTCTAAAGATTGACCGATTATTCCGCTTTCACTAACTCCTGTTTTAGTCCTCCTATGCTCAAGTTAAATCATAAAATTCAACAGCATTTCAAGGTAGGGAAACCTCTATCGTCCATAATTTTCATATTTTTGGCAGCGACTTGAATAAATTCGTTCTCTCGCAAAATACGCGACAGAAACTTTTAATTTTGGACAAAGTTACGTCGAAAAGCGTAGGAATTCTTCCTAGTATATAGTCTTATTTATTTGCGATTTTAATTTTAGAGCGAGACTGTTTGAGAATATTCCGTTACATTTTAGCGAGGTGTGCCTAAATCCCGGACGCCGACGTGATAAGCGAATAATACTTTCATTTTATCGCCAATTTTGTGGCGGCCTCTTTCAAAATACATTCCTATTTTCAGCACTACATTATTTTCGAACTTTCCTGTCTTGAAAGAGACCAGTCCAAACATAATTTTCAACGAATTTAGAGGCAAAAGTCTCAAGAATCGCGAGACTAGGGCGAAAGTTGAAGTAGTCACCAGTCCCCCCTCCTCTTCGCCAAATACGTTCGTTTAGGCTTACTTTGTCCACCGTAACAAACTGTGCGGAAACGCTTTTAAAATCGGAGAAATATGCTTATTTAACATGAATATTCCTCGGTTTATCATTTATGACAGACATTTCCTCACGAAAGTGCAGAATATCAGCACCAAAAAAACGGCGAAAACATCATGTCACCTACGATCGTCCTGAGAATTAGGCAACTTGTCCGGATTTAGGGCAACAATTTGACCAATTATTTTTCAAATATTGCGACGAAACCAAGAAGGTTCAGCTTGTTAGTGGCTGTTTTGATGTAAGATATAAGGGTATTTGCAAAAAGTGTCCGGAAATAGGGCAACTCACTGATATGAAGTATAGAAAAAAACAATACTTTCGTTCAATCCTGACATAAGTGCCGTTCTAATTAAGCCCCTCCTTTGTGAGGATATAAATAAAATATGCCCCGCGCGCCTAATAACGCAATAAATATTTACCATGTCGTGACATGCCTCTTTCCTGGCCATGCACCCTGCCATTCAAATAATCAATATTATCCTGCAATAAATTTAATAAATTGCCAATAATCAATATGGAGGGAGGATTTCAACCATATAGCCAGAAATTTCTATGAGAAAGGAGTTTTCTCTAGCGTATTTTTTTAGCAAAAGACAAGGTCATTACCATTCCTTTGGCTAGTGTGATTGCTCTCAGTTTAGTGGAAGTGACTAACTTGATGGGGGGGAAGGCACGATTTCTCATAAGGCACTGTCTCGGCCGAACACAGTTTGCGCTGCGCTCTGCAATTTTCATTTCCATGAACGCAGCTGTTAAGACCAAATCGTTCGATTGGAATAAAAGCATGAAACTTGGTAGGTTTGGTACAAGTTGTGGTACTGATCATTTATGCCGAATTCAGCCAACATGAAACGAGGCTGAAATAGAAAATCGTCCAGGCTGGAGAATTTTCATGTTTTACAAAAAACCTCCAGCACATACCAGCGGAATAGCCAAATAACCATGTCTAAGAGTTTAGTAACGTGCTAGTGTCCACAGTGCGTCTATCAGTGACTACCAGAGGTAAGTGGTTAATAGAAATGTTTTTATACTCAATTATTTTCAATTGACATAATGAAATACTCATCTTACCAACCTCGTTTTCTGCTTCAAAATAAAAATAATAACTGTGTTCTCCTTTTACCTTTCCCCCTCTAACTTAAAAGAAGGCCAACCTCGAACGTCCCAGCGGCTTTTCCTTTTTTTAAAAAAAAAAAAAAAGAGGGAACCCCCTGGGAATCGAAATTTGAAAAGGAAAAGGGGAAATAAAGAAAAGTTCACCGTTTCAAAGTCCACATCTCTATGTTGTTGTTAGTTCCCATTTGATGGCTCTCAGTTTGCATAGAAGAAAATACATCACTTGAATTTTTCTTTGAAATGTAACAAGCCAGTTCGACAAACTAGATTTGAAACTCTACAGAAACTGATATGTCAAGTCCACGTGACCTTTCAACAATGCCCATTCAATGATACGCTACAAAAAGCAGCAACCAATTTTGATTTGCACAAGTGAATGTCCTTCGATCACCTGATGTAACCTAATATTCCTCTTGACAATGTCCTACCACAGTTGCACAGGGCTGTGCCATTTCTAGGCTAAGCCTTTGCGGCATGTTGCATGTAGGCCTGGTGCCATCCTTCTGCTACAACCACAGATGAATGAGTTCGTAACACGTTTTCTTGTGCTTGTGGCCCAGCGACTGTCCCACACCGGCCTTCCATTCATTTGCTTCTCTTATTCCAGCCCCATTCCTGTGGACTCTGGAAGCCAATCAAAGCATCTCCCCCACGCATGTCCGGCCTGGTAAACCGGCTCGCTTTGTGTGATTGCAATAGGGCCGGCTTGAGTGAATATGCAGTACAAGAGTCCTTGATTTTTTTGAGAAGAAGCGCTCATTAGTCTGGCTTCATTCAACTGCAATTGCCTGGTGCTGCGTGTCTGCTGTAAAGAAGCACAAACAAACCTCTCGATCAGTGAATGTATGCCGCAGTGGATGCTCTCTGGAATGGAAACAGCAGTCAGCTAATACCCCGTCTGTGACTTCAGGGAAGACACTTCCAAGGTATCCATGCGGCGTTCCGTTTACCTTTCGCCGAGAGGAAGAAAGGAACTGATATCACAACCTGTTAAGAGACAACTGATATGCGGGCATTGGATTTTTTTCTTTTTTTATATTATGCCTTCAGGCGCTTCTGGGGGTCCAAGCGATGAGCATCCCCGCAATTTCGGTGTATAGCCAAGATACCTGAAATGTTTTACCAGTGCCAAAGGCAATCACAACCTCCATCAACATCAACATCTTTTTCATTGCATTTTAAAGGAAACTTGCAACGAACGACAACATCCGTGTCAAATGGTTCTGACCATGACTTCCTGCGATGGCCACCCTGCGATAGCAATACGCACGTAGAGTATGCATGCGTGATCTCAGACTTTTCTTAAAAAAAAAAGTGGTACGATTCTATCCATGTCCATCCCTCCTAGGCGAGGTTAAAACTTCGTTATTCGTACGTGCTGCAAGCAGTTTCCTTTCCTTCTTACATTAATAAGATTCCCACCTGTTTTTTGCCAGGAAGTGTGGAAAAAGTTCTGTCTTATTCTCGTATCACGCGTAAGATTTCTGACTTTTGGCTCCTTTAACTCTACCAGTCTTGGGCCAGAGAGTGGGGCTCCATGGCATGGTTTTTTTTTCCAGTGTTAAAAGAACTCTATGCAGGTTGATGAAAGACTTTGACAAGCAACTGTTTACAGTCCTAGAGAAACAGGAGGCGCCAGTCAAATCTTTCAAGGCTGCAACCTGCCGCTGGTTGCTTACTGTAGGTTTTCTGATCTAGAGGAGTGCTTAAATAATGAGGGCTTATTCTTGCTTATTACTGCGTCACCGCCTTAGGTCCTCTTCTCAAATAGCTCCCTTCAAACAAAACGTACTTGATACTGTCTGACCAATGTACTACCACGTTCTTTACTGTTTGGACAATCCTGCCATTTTCACGCACATACTTTTGAGTCTTAGTGCAAGCAGATCGGTGCTGTCTTCTTCAAAAAGGATTTCCCACTTCCTCAAAGCAGTCACCAGCGGATAGCACACATCCTCTTTTAAATAACGCTTGTACACCAGGTACTTGCTCGTGATGACGTCGATCGTCGGGGCGTTAGACCGGAAGAAACCGATTTCTTCAAATTCTTCCCTGTCCATCCTTGCGAGTTTCAGAGACCTGCACCCATTCCATCATAATAAAGCACCGCGGGCTCTCAGTCAGGCCCACAGCCACCCCCCATCTCCTTTTACCGCAGGACGTGTGGCTTGCTCGTGCGCGTGAATCAGTCCAGTGCTATTGAGATGAAAATGCCCTTGGTGATTTGTGGACGCACAAATGCTCCCTGACTGAATTTTTGGAAATCCCTCGGGCATGGTTAGATGAGAGATTGTGACACATGCTCCTGCTGATATGGACAGAAGCCCCCTGGCATAAATTGCATGTGATCCAAGGAGAGCACCCATGGTTGCAATCTCGGGGCATGTAGTAGCCTTGAAAGTTTAGCCTTATCTTGAGTTATCGCACAAGGTGGCAGCACACAAAGTTTCCAATTCTAAGACTCGACACCAGCACGAGCAGATTGAGGGTGCCCCTCAGCAGACGCTCTTGAGTCTTACCATCTGATAAACATCCGGGTCAGTTGCGATGTGGGCCTTACGTTGCAACATGTAAAGTACTAGGCTGCATTTACAGTAATCTGGGGGGTGGCTCGTACTTGTTCGTGCTGAGATGGGAGGCTTTATATGAAGGAGTCAGTCGCCGACACCCTGTAGATGCAGAGCATACCAGCATATCCTATGACACTCGATCCAGCCACTTCCATCAAGCAAGTTTCCAAGCACTTTAAATGCAGCCATTTCAATGTCTCAGGCCACCGTAGGCATAGATTGCCAAAATGATCGCTCTCCTGTGTGATGCTGCGCCAGTTCCACTGGATCTGAGCTTCGCAATAGCAAACAATGGCTGATCAAGCGTAATGACTGGGCCTACCTGTTCGGGGTTGATATGTTGGGAATGCACACTTGACGACATTCATAGTCGAGTGCAGGATCATGGCGAACAGAATGTGCAATCTCTAGAAAACCATGGGGAAGAAAGGTCTTGTAGTGGCGATGATTGCTGCTGTATGAGTTGACGGTGGTTTGTCTAGCATGCATTAATCCGGCCGCTGAGAGGCCGATAATAATCCCTTTCTTACGAGTTGTCGCCTGTCAAAACATCTCCGGCTCAGATGATTTAACCACTCCATACTGCCCTTTTCAATACTTTTCTACGGCTGTGGACCACACTTGGTTGTAAGTTGTCCAACCACAGGGTGCATGAGACTGATTCTTCACTTGCAGGAAAGCCTGGCTCGAACACTGGTAGTAATAAATTTTCAGGAAGTTGATGCCCTATCTTTCTCTGTGATTCTACAGTTTCATCAAGAACAGGATAGTCACGATCAATTTACTTTGTTGGTATCGTCGGGGATTGTTGTGCGACCAGGGAGATTGCTGGTCCATGGAATCGATAATCCTGTGACTGTTGCCTGGAGCTAGGGTTTGTGGTCGATGTTGTCAACTGCCAGCTGACTAACTTTGTTCCAGGCGTTCTGCAATTTGCCGCTTTAAAAGCACTTCCATCGTAGAAGGTTCCTTGACCGTTGTAGACCTCTACTTTGAGAGATTGACCACAGATTCTCGATGGGATTCAGGTCTGCTGAATTGCCCGGCCATTTCGTCTCTCTTTCCTTATGAAATTTGGCAAGTTGTCTCTGCACCATTCTTGGGCCAGCTTTGACGTGTGGGCCTTGGGGCGCCATCTTGCTGGAAGGTGAGGCTGCCTACCTTCTCCACCATCTTGGTTTTCGGTGACACTGCCTGTAGTTCGGCGATGATTTTAGGCAATGCTTGAGGGTTTTTTCAAGTAACAGTGTTCACGTAATAATTGGCTTCCACAGTTTTTCCAGGCGGGAGTAAAGTGTAGCCGTGTGAGAGCTCTCGCAGACATGCCTCCGCAGACCATGACGTAAGCGCTGTTCTTTTACGTGAGGTGCTTCTGGCCACTTGGAATGCTTGAGAAACCCCACACTAAAATCATTTTGAGGATTTGGACGATTAAAAAGGAAAAATGGTGGCTCATCTCAAAAAGATAAAGTTCTCCCAGTCCTTTTCTGTCATATTTTTGTGATTTTTGGCAAACTGGAGGCGCTTTTGTCTTTGTCGTTTGGTGAGCAGTGGTTGCCTCTTCCTTCTCAATGGCTTCCATCCCCTTGCCTTTAGAGATCTGGCCACTGTTTGGTGGGAAACATGTATTCCACTCGCGGAAAGCGTTCTAGTTATTGTATGTGTTGAATTCCCTCGCTTATATTTTGCTTTCTGCAGCAATTTCGTCGCTTTGGCAGACTTGAGCTTGCTAGGCAATCCACTCCTTGGCATGTCTGTAAGTACTTTCTCTCTCTTACTTCGGGAAATCCAATATTTCACCCATCCTTGGGCTGCGTTTAAACCTTTTTGCAAGTGCAGGTATTCGCCAGCCTTCTTTATATAGCGAAACTAACTCTGTTCTCTCTTGAATTTTAAGAATGTTGGCACAATTTTCACGACTTGACAACGTACGAGTGGCGCCGCCATCTTGGAAACCAAGAATACCGCTGACTAAGCTTTTCGGCTCAAGAAAAGGATAAATCGAAAATTGAATCAACCAGACAATTTGTGATGAATTAAATTTCTTTAATTCTAAATTAACATGAATTGACCGATTATAATCGAATTTAGAGCAAAATCAAAATGGTCAAAGACTTTTGTTACAACCTGTAAAGCCTTTAAAACCCACATGTGGGCACTACAGGCTGTTGTTGTAAGCCGTTGAAATAAGCTTAGTTTGCGCAAGTTACTGTTGACTCAGGAAAATGTATCCTACCAAGTATATTTTAAGCTTCAGAAGGTATTTTTGAACGCGTCAAAATTGATAGATGTGTGAGTGTTTGTTTATAAAAGAGAAGGTTATATAATTGATAATAATCAACCTTACGTTCACCTTTTTACATTACATAATTAAGTATCCCCTTTATTTATATAAACATTGTGGCAAGACTGTTGTAAAGTATCTGCTATTCATTCAGAAAAGTATTACTATTAATTTTTGTATTTCGAATTTATCACATGAACTGGGAGGCACAAAAATGCAAGAATCCCAGCGGAACAAATGTTGCTGAAATAGAACACATAGCGGTACCCACACTAAATAACTTTAAATGTTTGACTGTAAATGTTTATTTATGAAAAATGATCTTGTGGCTCCAGATGTCACGAAGGCTCCGGTAAATTTCACGCTTTTTCACATACATGTATTTGCATCAGTTTTCAAGTCGTAACATTCTGTTTTGGAAAATTCAGCAATAAGTAATAATAAGTCTCTTTTTCCAAAAATGTCCTGATTTGGGGCAAATCACGTCAGTGACTTGTAGGAAATCAGGTCCTAGTGATTATATTCCGAATTTGAGCGCTACACGCATGCGTCTTTTGCACAAGTAGCTTGTAGTGTACCATAAGGGAAACCGCGACACAAAAGAAAAAAATATATACCTTGGCTGTTACGTTAGTACTTAAAGCGTTGTTAGAAGCAAAATCTCGTACTTCAATTTTCCATACGTTTCTTTAAAATATAACATCTTAGCCGAAAAAAAGTCGAGTGATCCATGACAAAAACCCATACGATGATATTGTGCCACGCTATATATATTGCGTTAACCGCAATATATATTGCGTTACCCAATATAAAAAGCGTCAATCAGACTTTTCTTCCTTGTTTTCTCCGTGTACTTTTAATGCCACATAGATGGGTAAAGGATATTCTCTCTCTCTACTGTGACGAGAATAGGCTGGTGTATTTCCGTTCGAAGCATATTTGTACTGTTGAATGTCAATAGCTGAGCTATTGTTAGCAGGTCATCTTTGAGGGATTTTCTTCCACAGGATTTTCTTCTACAGCTGTTTTCTTTATACTCGGGCCTTCGAGAATCATGTTCACCAGCGCTTTAAGCGATTCTGAAACACAATTTGCCTGGCAATCGGGTTGAAATGTTCCATTGAATTTACTTGGCATGTTGAACACTATCTCTACGCAACAATTTTTGCCTGCTCTTGCAAGATGCAGTGCTTCTGAGTCGATATCTTCCTCACAGCTTTTCTAATAGCATCCCCAATGGCATGGTTAAAAACTAGCAACATATCTCTTCCTTTGCGTATAAGCTCCGAGGTCAGGAAATACTCCGAGAAGCCACTCTTTTAATCTTGTGGTGTTGATCTTGCTTGCTTCTTCCATCCCGAGTTCCTGGAGCTTTTTTGGAATACATTTTTGTTAGGGTTTAAACACTGCCACACTTTTCAGGAACTTCACGAAACTCTTTCGAGGTATGAAACCAGAGCGGCAAATGCGATTCCATGGAGAGACGTTTCGTTGCTGTTCTCGTCTGGTACAGTTTGTAGCTTTCAAACTTGGTTGTACAATGCCACCAAACACTTCACATGATACTTAGCTTCTATAGCCACCATATCACCACCGGCCAGCTTAGCCAAAAGATCTGTATCGTTTAAACTTTATTTGCGCTCCTCTCTGACACTTTCGATATCAAAAGTTGATGCTTTATGAAGCCCAGCGGTTCCGGTCACATCATTACAGAAGAAGCACTTGCTTTCAGTTTCCTCGCGTTCCGTTTTCACTGGCTGAACTGGTACGTCTGGTTTTCACAGGGATATGACAAGTTGCGTCTTCTTCTTCTTCTTGCTGCCTTCCCTTCTACGCTCTTTTATATTTGGTGGTATTGACTTGGTCTTTGCACGATTTATGCACGATGCCTTTGTTGTTCAACATGGTGTTTTTCCACTCCAGAACCATCATTAAGTTGATCTAGACTTACAGGAAAAGGCACCATTCCAAGGTCACTGAAAAGCAGCAATTCTCTGCAAGGTATTTGTATCCTGCACCAAGGTCGGTTCTCTTGGAATTTTGCTGGACATTGTAAATTCTCACTGTTTTATTTGCTGACAAAGCACACACAGTTTCCAGTCGATATAAACAGATTTCTCTTCAGTCCGGGATGGAACACTTTCGAAAGGATTAACCTGTTTGAAACTCTTTGAGTGCGCCATGTTCTCCTAGTAAAATAAGAATATTCTCTTGTAGGTAAAGATGTTTGAGTTCCTTGGTTAAATCTCTCGAAAAAGCGTTGTTATGACCAAAACCGAGTACATTATTATTTCGCCAGAAGCTAAACAATTTATCAGCGATTTATAGTAATTGGAACGGAAACGTACAATATACATATCATTTTCAGTTTATGATAACGTGGTAAACGAAATAAGTAACTAAGTATTCACTTTCAAGATGTTTTCCAGTTTGCTCATGCAAACAAGGCATAAAGCTCACAATTGTATGCCTATTTAGCTTTAAACTACACAGAAAACTAGCTAACCCTTTTTTACATGTTCATGATCATTTTTTGACTAAAATATAGAACTTAATCGAAGAAGAAAAGCACTAAGATAATACAACTTTACTTACACTGCCAGTTCATGGGCGCCGCCATATTGGATGAAGATGGGGGCCTGGGGCCGAGAAATCACAATGGTTTAAAACGATGAAAACAGGGTAAATGAAAACTGAATGAAAGCTAAGATAAATATAAAGGATATCAATGTTTTGTATAACGTACATTTATCAATTTCAATGTAGTTTTCTTTTCAGATATAACACTATCCATGACATTACAAAAACGTCTAGGAGAATTTTTTACAGATTTATTTCAAAAACATTTTGTAGGATTTTTCATTACTGCTAGGAACTAAAATTCTTATGATGATACGTGTTAATATAAAATATCTGCAAAACAGAATGTATTTTATTCTGTAAAAATATCATTACAGCGTTTTTATTTGAAATTTTGCTTTGTATGTTGACATGGTACCACGTTGACAGTCACGTGACACATGTTTACACATATCCTGTACAATAAAATTACCCTGGCTTTGTCAAAGATAACTGCCACATTTTTTTGTAGTGTTGAAATTGAAACCTCCGCTTTACAGAACGATTTTTCTATTTTCAGCCCTCGTTTTCATGTTGGCTGAATTCGGCCACGCCCATTTTCCTCTTAAAAAGCCGATTCGCCGCTGGCCTTATATCATACTAGCGGCCGTTAGACCATATGGGTATCGATTATCGCACTTTGCAGAATAAAGGGATAACTGTAATATACCTCACCCAAAACCTAAGTCGGCAAGAGATCCCCCTCCAACAAAAGAACAGAGGTTCCACGTAGATTCCACTACCTACATGTACAGATCCCCTCTTATCACAGTGTGCCAGCGCATGTCCACACATCACTATAGACAGTGCTTTTTTTTGTTGTTGTTGTCGATAGTGTTACATAATTCGTAATCAATTTGTTTTAAGTGTTTCCTAATCCGTTGTGAATGTCCATTCCATGTCACCCGGCATGTCATTACCGCAAAAGACAGTTCACAATTCCGCATAGGACAATTTAGCACTGAACGTGCAGTTTCCCAATTCCGTATGTCCGCGTATGTTAGTCGATTCTTTCCAAAATACGACGGTCTTGTATTTAAAGCGTTTCCAAAAGTGCAATTTCACGATGATAAAATTCCCCACCGCCAGGGAGAAACATATTTCCATTCGACCTGAATGCCTAATGCTAATAATGAAAATAATAGTATGTTCATTGTAAAACAGTCTGTCTTATCAGGGAATATTGACTTGACACGTAGATAACTTTGAGCTATAATTGTCTTATCAGGGAATATTGACCTGACACTCTTGACACACTCTTGACCTCCACAATAGACCCAGTTTTGGGTATGCAAACAATTTGAAATATTCAGAACTCAATCAGGCTTAATTTTCACCTTTAACACGGAGGTAAACTTTTATTTTCATTATATTATTGTATGCGTAATCGCTATTGAGTTTGAAAATAAATTGTTTAACGTTTGAATTTCCATCATCTTAACTTAAATAATTTCCTTCCTTTTTCCAGAGATGAAGACCGTCGAAGTTCATTGTGTTTTTTAGACAACCGCTAGTGGACAAGACACCCACCCATGTGGCTAGCAGATGTGTCGACATGTTGGCGCATAAATTTCACTCTTGCCAGTTTTAATTTTAGTCATAACATTTTGTTTCGGAAATTTCAACAATAAGTTGTAGAGATTGTCCTTTTCCCTATAATGTCCTGATTTGGGGCAAATCACGCCAGCGACTTGTAGGAAATCTGGTGATTATATTCCGAATTTGGGCGCTACACGCATGCGTCTTTTGCACAAGTAGCTTGTAGTGTACCATAATGGAAAACCGCGACACAAAAGAAAAAAATATATACCTTGCGCCGTTGCAGTAGAGTTTGAAGCGTTGTTAGAAGCAAAATCTCGTACTTCAATTTTCCATACGTTTCTTTAAAATATAACATCTTAGACGAAAAAAAAGTCGAGTGATCGAGTGATCCATGACAGAAACTGCCCATACAAATATATTGAGTCGCGCAATATATATTGCGTTACCCAATATAAAAATGATCAGAACCAACAACTGTATCATCCTACCAAGTTTCATGCTTTTATCAAAAAGTGAACGATTTGCCATTTTAAGGGCTTAACAGCTGAGAAAAACAAACATGGCGCCGATACAGCGATCGTTTTATTTGTTCTCTGCTGATTTTTGTGGATTACAAAGTGCTAAAAAATTACACATTCTGTTGCCT
The DNA here is from genome assembly GCA_029204205.1 of Desmophyllum pertusum. Lineage (NCBI taxonomy): Eukaryota > Metazoa > Cnidaria > Anthozoa > Scleractinia > Caryophylliidae > Desmophyllum > Desmophyllum pertusum. The sequence continues at coordinate 794,159 of MU826351.1, forward strand.
GTTAAAGTTATGTTGGAACAGTATATCAGAAAAAGTCAGGACTCAAAGAACCCAGCCATATGCATTTTACAGGTTTTTCATCGTTGCCGCCATCCTCGGAGACCTAGGGGCGTGAGTTAGTCGGGCGCGAAGAAAGTTTATAATCGGCAAAAGTCGGAGCGGCGAAAGTTCGAAGTAGCTGTGAATTAACCCTGGGAAGCGACTCTTATCGCACTACTTCCAGAAACATTTGAATACACGGTCTCTGATTGGGCAGAAAATTTCTGGCATTGTATTTTTTATGCCCAATCGACGAGCTCCATCTATTGCGTCACTTTCGTGCCTTCTTACACGATGTTGTTTACGTTGCCATTGATTTCATTTCCAGGCGTGAAAGAGCTGAAGCCCGAGCAGAAACTGTAGAAAATGTAGTTCGTGGAAGAGATGTATTTGCTGCGTTACCCACTTTAAGGCCAGGGTCGCACTTGCGGACAAATTTTGAAAAGTCCCTACATTTTCCAAAAACAATGTCCGGATATTTTGTCAGAGACATCTTGTAGAGAATAACAAAGGTTTAGTTACTAGCACAATAGCTTTGCACGTTCTATAAACCTCTTGGGACATTTCTCAGCTTCCCTCTGCAAAACAACGACGTAAAATGACCAAATTCTGGGCTTTGGGGGAAACAGCTTTATACTTCACAACCTTATTAAAATCATGAAGTTGGTTCGACCTGTGACGATTACCACAGAAAATTCATATAAACAATCGAATATATATTAAAAATGCATCGTTATTCGCATATTGTAAATCCAGTTTTGGTGACGTAAACCATATTATACTTGCACACAGTGCTGGAGGCCAGCTGGAGGCCGCGGTAAATTTGAATCAAATATATGGCAACACGTACGTGCTGCAAAATGTAAATTTGTCATTCTCAGAGAAAAACACAATGGTTAATCAAGAAAGCATTGTTATCTGGAGTCACCCGGTGCGTGGGGATGTGGCTTGTCCAGCAATGGCAACGTAAACAACATCGTGTAAGAAGGCACGAAAGTGACGCAATAGATGGAGCTCGTCGATTGGGCAGAAAAATACAATGCCAGAACTTTTCTGCCCAATCAGAGACCGTGTATTCAAATGTTTCTGGAATTCGCTTCCCAGGGTTAATTCACAGCTACTTCGAACTTTCGCCGCTCCGACTTTTGCCGATTATAAACTTTCTTCGCGCCCGACTAACTACCCCTGGGTCTCCGAGGATGCGTTGCCGCGAGAACCCAAAGAATTACCCAAAGAACCCAATTGAATGCTGCGCATGCGCACTTTGGTGAAAATCTGTGACCGCGCGACTGTGTAAACAAACGGCGATTTCTCCAAATCCACTTATTAGAAATCGATGAATCTTTGCATGATTTAACAAACGATCACAACTCAACCTTTAAAAGTATAAAAATTAAAATCTAACAGAGGAATTTCGCAGTGCAATCAAAAATACATTTTCAAAAATGATTCATAAACCGTCTGTTAGAATGATGTCAAGTCCATGTCATAACAATCTACTCGCATCGTTTGAAATGTTAGCAATTTCAAATGAGTGATTTTTTTGCAAAGTGGAAAAACCTAACAGTTTGTAGCTGTTTTCAAGCTGATCCGTTGCCGTGGAAACGGCATAAATCCTTGAAATAAGCCAGAAAATCGGAGACCTGTGAGTGAATTTCAAGTGTGCCAAGTTTGGGCTCACAAACTATTAACGTTAAAAAATAATGTCATAATGAAGATTTGGTAGTAAAACTGTGTTCAGCTACCTTAATGGAAACCAAAACATGTTCGTGTTACTAAACAATGACAAGTTATGACTTGTGATAACTAACAAATGGTGCAGTGAGTCATACCAAGAACAGAGCTTGCAGCCGTAACGCTCCCACCCCCCCCCCCACCCCCCCCCCCCACCCCCCCACCCCCCCACCCCCTACTACAAGGCAGCGACCTCCTTCCCATCCCACCCCTACCCCATAAAAATCAGATGCTCTACAGCTTAGATGCCCCATGACAGATAGCTTTATTATTTAGAACAATGGCTGAGAATAATGAAGAATTTACCTATCCAAGTGAGCATATATTTAGATATATTTTGGTGAGCGCATACGATTTTTATTCACGACTCCCGGCCCCTTGTGAAGGGTCACAAACAAACGAGTGAGTTTGTGATTCTTCACAACACGGGAATAAAAAGCAAGCGAACTAACCAGGAAGTAATTTGTTTATAGTTAGATATAAGTACTGAGATATCACATTTTTTTTTTCTAACAAAGAATAAGATCGGGCAAAAGCGTTGTACATTACAAATCATATTTAGTTTTCTAATAAAATATTATAATGAATATGGATATCCCTACTCCGAAATATATTACTATTCCCCACAATAATTATTGGTAGTTTAGTTGACGAGAAGTTTTCCTTTGCTGCTTTTCAGAAACGAGTAAGATTCTCCCCGAAAAGATTTTGAGACGACATTCACTGAATGCTGAATAATGTTGTTTTGTCAGATTCTGCTTGGTTAATGATGTTTGGTCCATTACCTACATTCCTGTTGAGTCTCTCTTGTTTTGCATCTTGTATTTTTTTTTTCTTGAAATTAGAGTTGGAGCGATTATAGAATTTACTAGCAACTGTCAACTAATGGCGGGAAAAGACGATACGCTAGTGAAAAAAAATCGTATCAGGTTTCTGATTGGTCATTACGATATTTTTCACTAGTGAACAACGAGAGACGATTTTTATTTGGCGGATCTGCAATGAGTAAGTCTCAGTACTTATATAATAAAAGTATACAGTATCAAGAAGATATAATTGATGTGTAGTATTCACTAACATTTATTTGTTCACATCTTTAAATTACTAACCTGCAGTCTCCATTTCATCCTTTCTTGATTACCTATTTCGCTGACGAGATATTTACGGTTGTCTTCTGCCCTGTAAAGTGAGCACTTTTAGCCAAACTAAATTTTTGGAGAATAATCTAGTGAAAAAAACACTGGGAAAAACAAATTATCTAATTCGGGGAAAAACAATACATCACCGACGTGCGAAATTAATAAAAACTTATAGATTTATTTTCCACCAATATGCCAAATTATTATGAATACCCAGACTAAGTTGTCGGATAGAAGCGTAAAAGATCGAATGGCCATTCGATCTTTTACGCTTCTATCCGACAACTTTAATTGAAATAGGTGTATATAGATTAAGCAACAACCCTAATTAAGAAATGCGCCCTCTCTATTTAGGGCCATACCAGGTTTTAAAAATAAAATAAGATATAGTTTTTATATATATCGAACCTCCGCTAACGTTAACGGACACCTCCCGTAAGTATAAGCGGACATCTTCTTTTGGTGCCAAGGGTGTCCGCTTACGGGAGGTTCGACTACTGTTACAGTATTAGCAAAACCACGTATTACAATCCACTGCAGGTGTTTCTGTACATTATTTATTTACATAATTAGAAAAATAACCTGAACATGATTAACCACATGTTTCTTTTAATAAATTTATTACTGAGTGTCCTACAAAGGGTATAAAATTTAGGTCAGAACCTTGGGAGCTGAAAAAATCCCCCCTGGGAGGGGGGTATTCCCTGAAATGTTTGGTGGGGGTATGCGGCGCGCTTTCTCAAAATCGATACCCTATTTCAGACGTATAAAATGAGTACACGTGTCTAATACATGACTTCAGTTACCCAGGAATGGGTTCCGTTTGCGTAAACATTTGAGAAGGGCTTCAAATTCCCCGATGTTAATGGCAAAAAATAGTTTTGTCTAAATCCAAACCAAATTCCAGGCCAGAGAACACAAAAAATACCCTATTTCAGACCAAAACGGCTCAAAACCATACCCTTTGGCGCCGCACATACGTATATAGCTTAGTACATAAAACGCCAGGTGGGCGCCCGCCAGAAAACATACTACTAACGAAAAGCATATCTTCAAAATTTCTTTTTGAGCTAGAACCTGCTGTTTTTCATAATCGTACCATTGCCTCGTATTCTGCAAGGCTTGGTTTGGCTTGCTTCTCTCTTTCAACAGAAGCGTTAAGTTGTTGTTGATACTGCCGCTGATTATTCATGCCGGCCTCCTTCATAATTTGCATGTTTTTACTCATAGCTTCTTTCTCGGCCTGAGCCTGCAATAACTTCGCTTCTACTTCTTCACTTTGCCTTCTTTCTAGTATGCTCATCTGTTGACGCGAAAAAGGGTAAGTTATATACATGTATAACCTTGGATTTCACCATTTTTCTCATGATGTCAGAAAAAGAACATTATCGTATCACTTATCATTACGTGGTTGCCATGGCAGCCTTCAAAATCTACAGACAACCTTGTTTGTCATAGCAAAATGTCTAAGAGGGATGAATGACCAGCTACTGAGTTTTAAAATTGTGAAAATGTTAAAATAAAAACTCATGGGGTGAGGGTATAGACTGCGAACAGTCCCTCTTTCTTTCCGATAGCGAGGCGAGAGAGCGGAAATCGAGCGCGAAGCGCGAGTGAGCGGGAATGGGCAGAGCGGAAGTGAGGTACGAACGAGCGACTGCCGGCTTTCCTCTTTCCGACGCGTGCTAGATAACTCCGCCCACCAAGCCGTAAGCAATTGAAAATTAACTTTTTTAATAACAGACTCTGCCCTTTAGGTCACGTACGTTTACGTACGGCCAGAAATAAACCGGCCGGGTGCGAAGATAGGATTCTTGTTACACACGCGACTCATGAGCATACAAACAAAACAGCTGCATTATATCAATCAGAAGGCGTCAATCTTCAAAGTCTTGTGAGGCTTTCTCGAAATTCCTATTGGTTGCTTTGCAATTTTTCTGTCAAGTTTGCTTATCAAAAATTTACCGATACGTGTTACAATGAAGGCCATTGCCCGGGGGGGTACTCCCTATAATGGACTATACGGGGAGGCTCCGCCCGAAGGGGTCCTTGTTTAGGCCCGAGGTATGTGAAAGGGTAGGGATTTCACGAGTTTGAAGTATATGAAAGGGTAGGTATTTCACGAGTAAATTATATTATTGTTTGGTTAACATCTCTACTGGTAATGCTTGATGATTTCTGGTGATATATATTGTTCATTAAGTTCATTACAAGGGTATAGAAAAGGGATGCAGTGCTTCTACTGTAGGTATGTGAAAGGGATACCATTTTCATAATTTCTATGGAAGGTATATGAAAGGGGTACCATTTTCTATGGAAGGTATATGAAAGGGGTACCTTTTCTGTGAAAAATGGTATATGAAAGGGTAAGGGTTTGGACCTCTGGGCGGAGCCTCCCCGTATAAAACTTTTTGAGTACCGCCCCCGGGGGCCATTGCGGGAGATCAACTTGGAAAAACGGAAATCCCTCACACGGTATTTTTGTTTGATGTCTTGGGAATCTGCGGGCCAAATTTTAAGGCAATCCGTTAAATTCTCATACCCTATAAATTCGTTCAAAGGGAACCACTCGTGTAAAAACGAAGTCAGTTTTTTCGCTGCTAAAGGTTTATAAGCATTTCCGCCTTTGCTGCGTCATATGTCAACACTGTGGATACCGCAGATGACGACAGCCAATTGAGATGCAAGAAACCCCGCCTGCGGAGTCCCCAGAGACTCTGCGCAAGATACTAGTTGAGTGCGTGACTATAGTTCAGGATTTCTATGCGATTTGCCGGGCGGAAAAAAAGTCTTCGAAGCAGAGAGAAACAGGATGAGCAGCGGCATTAACGGACCTGATCTCTCTCCATCCTAAAGAACATGCACAGCTGCAGGCCGAAATGCGGTCACCATCCGAATAAGACCGAACAATAGGCGTTGCAAACTAGCAGTTCAATGTCCCAGTTCTTCTACATGTACGTACTTTGTAGCTTTGATGGAGATTTTTTTACGCTTAACCTGGAGGCTAGACTTTCTCAAAGTCCGTTTTTCGCGTTTTGGTGATTTTGTCAGTCGGCGTTCGCCGCTCGTCTCGCGACTTCGTCGCTCGCTTTCGCGACTTTGTCGCTTAAAGAAGTCGACTTGTGGCAAGTCTACCTGGAGGCAAGCGTCGAGCGCAATATGCTATTCCATTGTTTTGATTTTGTAGAACAGAAGGCCGTGGGAAGAACGGCCATTACATCCTTCCCATCAGCAAAGCTTCGATTGCTTGCTTCTGCTCTTCCTTTAATTAAAACTTCTTCGTTCAAATGAAGAGATAAAATTAAACATACTGCATTCTCGCCACAAAGTTGCCACTGTTGTGTCTCGCGCTATGAAATCAAAGCCGCGATGTTGTCAACAGGTCGTCAAGAGGTTGTCAAGAAGTTAATACTAATCAAACTCATCTGACAGCGTCTATTGTCTAATTAACCACTCGGAATTCTCCACGCGTCGGAAATTAGAGGAAAGCTCGCAGTCCCTCTATCTTTCTAGACTGCGAGCAGTCCCTCTTTCTTTCTGATATCGAGCGCGAAGCGCGAGTGAGCGGAAATCGAGCGCGAAGCGCGAACGAGCGGGAGATGGGCCGAGCGGAAGTGAGTCACGAAGTGAGAAGAGCGAAACATAGAGGGACTGCCGGCTTTTCTGCATCCGACACGTGCCAGATAACTCCGCCCACCAAGCCGTAAGCAATTGAAAATTAACTTTTTTAATAACAAACTCTGCCCTTTAGGTCACATACGGCCAAAATAAACCAGCTCCCGGGTGCGAAGAAAGGATTCTTGTTACACACGCGACTCGTGAGTTTTTGCGAGGTAAATTGCACAAAAAATAACATTGCCTATTTAAACAAGACTGCTTGTTTTGTGTTGAGTTAGTCTGTTCACAGCCTCTCTATTTTCTCAGATCGTTGTAGCCGCAAGCGTGTGTGTTGAGTACGATCTTAGATTATGAATCAATCAACGAAACTCAGCGTTATGTGGAAAAAGCTGTATTCATGAAGTGAACCATCAGCATTTGTTGTCGCCAATGTCCTGAAAGTCCAAAGACTGTCTTTATCCTCGTCAGCTACCTCAAGCCAAAAAATCGTTGGACGATGCTCTTCTGGCGAACAATGATCAGATGCGGAGTAGACCTGTGATCCGACTCTAATGCGGAATCGCTCGAATCTTTCACGTTAACAAAACTCTGATAAATCGTCCTCTTTCCAGAAGGCCGTGGGAAGAAACGGCCATTACATCCTTTCCCATCAGCAAAGCTTCGATTGCTTGCTTCTGTTCTTCCTTAAAACTACTTCGTTCAAATGAAGAGATAAACATTGAAAACATTCTGCATTCTCGCCACAAAGTTGCCGCTATTGATGTCTCGCGCTATGAAATCTAAGCCGCTGTAGTGTCAACAAGTCGTCAAGAGGTTGTCAAGAAGTTAATACTAATCAAACTAATCTGACAGCGTCCATTGTCTAATTAACCAATCCGAATTTTCCGTTGTCTGTACAACGGGAAATTCAAGCACGCGTCGGATGCAGAAAAGCCGGCAGTCCCTCTATCTTTTCGCTCTTCTCACTTCGTGACTCACTTCCGCTCGGCCCATCTCCCGCTCGCTCGCGCTTCGCGCTCGATTTCCGCTCACACGCGCTTCGCGCTCGATATCAGAAAGAAAGAGGGACTGCTCGCAGTCTACTATCTTTCGCTCGTTCGTCGCTCGTTCGTGCCTTACTTCCGCTCGGCCCATTTCCCGCTCGCTCGCGCTTCGCGCTCGTTTCGGCCGCTCTCTCGAGCTTCGCGCTCGCTACCGGAAAGAAAGGGGGTGAGGAGCACTACTCGCCTTCTACGTCAATCTCGTTCCCAGAGTCCTCGTTACCCTTGTCCAGCGGTGGAGCGGCCAACAAGGACCTCTGGGATCAGGGGGGGAGGGGGGGATAGAAACTCCTTATAAATGGTTTGCATAATTACGGACATAGCGGTGCCGGGCAACCGAGTGTGCGCAGTAGCACTCAACCAGTTGCTAAGAGGATTGTCCCACGGGAACTTATTAACAATAAAAAAGCTTGTTAGGCAAGAAATTCACACCTAGAATTAGTATGCATGATAACAAAAAGGTGTTTTTCCTTGGTGGTTTTCGAACGAAGACGTGTTCTTTTCGTTGTTGTCTGATTTCACTTCACCTCGTGTATTACGATAAACATTTTCATCCGACTTCGCTTCCCGTTCCAGTAGTAGCACTACTGACCGTATCCGAAAGACTCTCGCTGTAGCATGTAAATGCAGCTCAGACGGATTTTTCGCTTGTAGTTTCACGCTGCCGAGATATTTTCTCTGCGGCATGGAACATCAGGCTAAAAATCCGCCAGCACTGTGTTTGCAGGCTACACGCGTAACAGCTCCACGCTGCGAGCTTGAAAAAGTTTGCCGGGTTATAAAACAATGAAGTTTTGGTTGACGTCATTCATAGCAACGGCGTGATTGACACACGATTCGCACTGTTGGTGTGTTGCCCGGCACCGCTATGTCCTCAAAGAAAAGTGCCGGCTTTCTATCCCCTCCCTCCCCCCCCCCCCCCCCCCCCCCCCTCCCTGTCTGGATAGAGTAATCCGCCTGACTTGCGCAGTAACACCGTCCGTAAGTCCAAGAATCTTGGCGTCCGTTAGTTGAAACACGGGGTCGAAAACATGCGCAGTAGAGCCGGAAGTCCTAGAATCCTGTCATGGCGGATCGCTTCCCCCCAGAGCTCCTTGTTGGCCGCTCCACCGCTGGACAAGGGTAACGAGGACTCTGGGAACGAGATTGCTTCTACGTCCGAGGCTTAAAGCATAACATGTACACTACGACTTGGAATTATTTAATAACTTCACTTCCTCTATTTACCGTACCCAAGTTCGGAATTAGCCAATCAGAAGCTCTATCTACTGACCTGATATCCTACGATATGAAGTCACTGACCTGATATCCACCAATATCATGGTCACTTTGAAGTCAAGTAATAAAATTCTGCAGATTAGAGCTGAATTTTCCTAAGCAAACCTTTGCGAAATTACAGTCAAACTTAAAACAGGAAAATGTTGACAAAGTGAATAGTTCGAGGGAAAATATGCGAAGAAAAACTAAGCTAAATTTCGCGCCAATGCTTTGCGTCTCCTACTCAATCGATCGCGGTTGTCTCAAAACTCGTCTTCAAAACAATTAAAAAACGATAACATTGGACGATTTTTTTCGGCAAATTCGCCACAGGAGAAAGGAAAGAAGACATTTAAGGTACGATGATGGAAATTCTGACCGTAAACTGGCCCATAAGTGTCACGGCAAAACCAAAACTCACGGCAACACAACGTCAACTCACGACAGAACAACGCCAACCCACGGCAGAACAACGCCAACCCACGGCAGAAACAACGCCAACTCACGGCAGAACGACGCCAACTCACGGCAGAACAACGCCAACTCACGGCAGAACAACGCCAACTCACGGCAGAAACAACGCCAACTTACGGCAGAACAACGCCAACTCACGGCAGAACAACGCCAACTCACGGCAGAACAACGCCAACTCACGGCAGAACGACGCCAACTCACGGCAGAACAACGAAAGATTGTCACGGCGGAAGTTGAAAAGCCACGGCGGAAGTGAAATACCACGGCGGAAGTACACTGACTGCTGCTACCTTTAAAACAAGGAACGGGGAATGGAAGAACGGGGAATGCGAATGGGGAATCTTTTAGTAGAGCGAGATATACTCGTGAGAGTAAAACCATATACAGTGGAATCCCGATTTCTATAAAAAAAATCGGGGGAAATCGGGAGTTTGAAATATCGGGGGTAAAATTAAAGTGAAAACGACTATTGGTTCGAGTTAGCGAGGTTTTGGATATCGAGGGTTCGAGAAATCGGGATTCCACTGTAGTGGCAAACACAACACGCAAAACATTCAAACTGACTGGCTATCGAGACGAGATCAGATAAAAGACAACTCTCAATTGAATTGATGCAAGAAACAGGAAGAAATTAGCCTTAGCGTCAGACAAAGTATATATCTCTTCTCCAAATGCAAAAGCCTCTTGGAAGCTACAGTACTCTCTGACGAAATTGGACCAAGAAAAATATTATATCCGCGTGTGATATCACCGAAGCAATCCAAGCTAAAATCCACCGTGAGCGGATTGCCATGGGATGGAAAGCAATAAATGCACATTTGGGTCCGCCCCTATATATGCATGGCGAGAGCGAATCATCCGTGAATATGCATGTATATTGTGCCCTATTGGCCTGGAGTGTGCCTGGGGCGGCAAATGCGTTGAGCGCTACTATGGGGTAGGCGCTTGGCACGACGTTTGAAAATTTTGCCCTCTGTGACGAGGAGTACGTGGTCTCCGCGCCTTGCACACTTTGGCGAGGATGAGTGATTGAGTAAGTGAGTGAGTGATGCCCAGCTCAGGCCAGTGGGAACCGTGGCCACTTGGAGGTCCAGGTCTCCGCCCCACCCCAGGGTCTACTGGCGTTAGCGCCCGCAGGAGCTAGGCATGGCAGGTGCGTCTTATGTCCCACTTTTTGTGCTTGCGTGGTTCCGCGATCCTGTAGGTTCGAGAAAACATCGCTGCGATCGTGTTGTTCTACACGGCCTCTTCGAAAGACATGAAGGCTAGTATTCGAAAGTTACGCTGGAGAGCTTTCCGCAAATGCCCAGTGGGGAAAGAACCCCGATCAAACCTGAAATTACAGAAGTACTCTCCCCTCGTGTTCAGCCTCCGGTACCCTTATGACATCTTATTAGACTCTTGCTGTTTCAGCTAAATCAGCAGCCATGTCAGATGCGCACCAACTGTTAGAAGACACGCTCTTCGATGGGCGGGAAGACAGCCCCACGATCGCAGCGATGTTTTCTCTAACCTACAGGACCACCGGTCCATGGAACCACGCGGAACCACGCAAGCTCAAAAAGTGGGACATAAGACGTACCTGCCATGCCTAGCTCCGGCCTAACGCCAGTAGACCATGGTGATGGGCGTAGACCTGGGACCTCCAAATGGCCGCAGTTCTTGTTGGCCTGGAGCCCCCAAGTAGCCACAGTTCCGCTGGCCTGAGCAGGGCATCACTCACTCGCTCACTTACTCAATCACTCATCCTCGCCAAAGTGTGCAAGGCGCGGAGACCACGTACTCCTCCTCACAGAGGGCAAAATTTTCAACGTCGTGCCAAGCGCCTACCCCATAGTAGCGCTCAACACATTTGCCGCCCCAGGCACACTCCAGGCCAATAGGGCACAATATACATGCATATTCACGGATGATTCACTCTCGCCATGCATATACAGGGGCGGACCCTAAATGTGCATTTATTGCTTTCCATCCCATGGCAATCCGCTCACGGTGGATTTTAGCTTGGATTGCTTCGGTGATATCACACGCGGATATAATATTTTTCTTGGTCCAATTTCGTCAGAGAGTACTGTAGCTTCCAAGAGGCTTTTGCATTTGGAGAAGAGATATATACTTTGTCTGACGCTAAGGCTAATTTCTTCCTGTTTCTTGCATCAATTCAATTGAGAGTTGTCTTTTATCTGATCTCGTCTCGATAGCCAGTCGTTTTGAATGTTTTGCGTGTTGTGTTTGCCACTACAGTGGAATCCCGATTTCTCGAACCCTCGATATCCAAAACCTCGCTAACTCGAACCAATAGTCGTTTTCACTTTAATTTTACCCCCGATATTTCAAACTCCCGATTTCCCCCGATTTTTTTTATAGAAATCGGGATTCCACTGTATATGGTTTTACTCTCACGAGTATATCTCGCTCTACTAAAAGATTCCCCATTCCCATTCCCCGTTCTTCCATTCCCCGTTCCTTGTTTTAAAGGTAGCAGCAGTCAGTGTACTTCCGCCGTGGTATTTCACTTCCGCCGTGGCTTTTCACTTCCGCCGTGACAATCTTTCGTTGTTCTGCCGTGAGTTGGCGTCGTTCTGCCGTGAGTTGGCGTTGTTCTGCCGTGAGTTGGCGTTGTTCTGCCGTGAGTTGGCGTTGTTCTGCCGTGAGTTGGCGTTGTTCTGCCGTGAGTTGGCGTTGTTCTGCCGTGAGTTGGCGTTGTTCTGCCGTGAGTTGGCGTCGTTCTGCCGTGAGTTGGCGTTGTTCTGCCGTGGGTTGGCGTTGTTCTGCCGTGGGTTGGCGTTGTTCTGCCGTGGGTTGGCGTTGTTCTGTCGTGAGTTGACGTTGTGTTGCCGTGAGTTTTGGTTTTGCCGTGACACTTATGGGCCACCGTAGTAAAACAGTTCATTTTCAGTTCATTTTCAAACCATTAACAATCACACATCGCCATCGACGTCGGAACGCCTGACACATTTTTACTCGGTGAAAGCCGTCTTTGTGTCTCTTCGCGTAAAGAATAAACCGAATTTGGGTACGGTAAATACCTAATCGTACCTTTTTGGTACGCTTCGGCGGCATATCAGGCGAGTTTGGTCTCGCCATGCGTATTTTGGCTCGACTGCGTCCCGCCAAAATACGCATGGCTCGACCAAACTCGCCTGATATGTCGCCGAAGCGTACCAAAAAGATACGATTAGGTATATTTAGCCCCGTTCTAAGTTCTAATAAGCCCCTCCTTTGTGATCTGTGACCTTTATCTGCAATGCTCTTTCCCTGTTTTCCACTTGAGCAATATCTCCCTGCAATAAATGTAATAAATTGCCAATAATCAATGGAGGGAGGATTTCAACCATATATCTCGAAATTTCTATAGCTAAGAAAGGAGTTTTCTCTAGCGTGGTTTTCGCAAGACAAGATCATTCCCACAACTTTGACTTGTTGATTGCTCAGTTTAGTGGAAGTGACTAATTTAATTTTTCTCAAAACCACAATTGAAACCGGTAGATATGAAAACATCTCAAGTGTGATAGACTTTTGCACCCTCTTTTTTGTTTCATTGTCCCAATTATTCATCAATTAGAGATGGCTTTTATAATAAAATAGATAACAAATTCTCAAATTTCAATCAGTTACCACTCACAGAATTAATTATAGAGTTATTGAACTCCTCTGATTATTTTATTAACATACAGTTGGTAAAGTTCATTTCCTCCTGTATTGATCTGCGAAACAAATTGATATCAGTCTAGTTTGATAGTTAAGACTTACGTGTAATTCTCTTCCGTTGCATTGTGTGTTTTTTTGTTTTTTTTTCTATTTCTATTTTAATTTCAGTTCGTTTTCTATCTATATTATTTTACGCTTTTGCATTACTGTAATGATTTATGGTCATGCAGATAAAGCTTATTGTTGTTGTTGTTGTTGTTGTTGTTGTTGTTGTTGTCAAAAGCACTGTCTCGGATCTGTGAAAAACCACTCTAACCACTTAATGGAAACCAAAACATGTTCGTGTTACTGAATAATGGCAAGTTTATGACTTGTGATAACTAACAAATATGCAGTGAGTCATACCAAGAACAGAGCTAGCACCCGTAACGCTCCCCACCCCCTACTACATATGGCAGCGACCCCAACCCTTTCCCCCACCCCCCTACTACAAGACAGCGACCTCCTTCCCACCCCCACCTCTAGCTACCCCATAAAAATCAGATGCTCTACAGCTTAGCTGCCCCATGACAGATAGCTTTATTATTTAGAACAATGGCTGAGAATAATGAAGAATTTACCTATCCAAGTGAGCATATATTTAGATATATTTTGGTGAGCGCAGTTTATTGTTTATTCATTTCTTTTGTTTGTGCGCTCTGGGCCTCGCTATCAAGCTGAATATATCGAAAGGACCCTGTTGAAAACATGTACCTGGTTCTTTACATCCGCAAATAATGAATATGGATATCCCTACTCGAAATATATTACTATTCCCCACAATAATTATTTGTAGTTTAGTTGACGAGAAGTTTTCCTTTGCTGCTTTTCAGAAAACAAGTAAGATTCTCCCCGAAAAGATTTTGAGACGACATTCACTGAATGCTGAATAATGTTGTTTTGTCAGATTCCATGCCGAACTGCTTTGGTTAATGATGTTTGGTCCATTACCTACATTTCCTGTTGAGTCTCTCTTGTTTTGCATCTTGTATTTTTTTCTTGAAATTAGAGTTGGAGCGACTATAGAATTTTACAGCAACTGTCAACTAATGGCGGGAAAAGACGATACGCTAGTGAAAAAAAAAATCGTATCAGGTTTCTGATTGGTCATTACGATATTTTTCACTAGTGAACAACGAAAGACGATTTTTATTTGGCGGATTTGCAATGAGTAAGTCTCAGTACTTATATAATAAAAGTATACAGTATCAAGAAAGATATAATGATGTGTAGTATTCACTAACAGTATTATTTATTTGTTCACATCTTTAAATTACTAACCTGGCAGTCTCATTTTCTCCTTTTCTTGATAAGCAGTTGCTATTCTTTCCCTGGCGAGATCTTCACGGTAGTCTTTCATTGTACAGAGAATTGTCCGGTATTTCATTACTTCCTCTTGTAATTCCTGTTATTTTAGGAAAAATAGCGTAAGAAAGTTTTGGTATTTAGTTATTGAGAAATTCTTAGAACAAAAACAGTGGGACTTAAAAAAAAAAAAGATCATGCCCAAGGTAAATGCAATGGATCATTCCCATTGGCCAACACGTTGGACCTCAACATTTACTAAGTGATTTCAGGAGCTCTTGAGCGTGCAGATTATGTAAGTCAGATCAAGTAGTAGACCAAACGACAACAAACCCCCCCTAGGGCCTCTCGTATAAAAGCAACGGAATTAATCGTCGGAATTTAATATGATCGTCGGCAAGAGAGTTGTCGGTTAATCGTCGCGAATTCATTATTTCAACTTAAAACGTATCAATTCTCAGTCCAGCGCATTGCCACTTTTGGAAATGTTTTCATCCGCCGACCAAAACAAACAATTATCCAATCAGAGCGCGAATTTGGAGTCACGTGGTGCGAAATTTCACGATTGCGATCGCGCCGCGAGTTGAAAGCTCTGAGTCGATCTAACGCGATGCTTTGAATAGAAACAATCCAACAATCTATTTACGTTTATTTCTGGCCGGGATTAGCTGCTTGCTGGACGAGAAACATGGCTTTGATATATTTTAGCCTGGAATAAGTTGTGACGAGCGCTTGCCTTTCTTGTCGCGCTCTAGATAGAGCTCTTTTCGCGCTCAGATCGGAGATCGCGCTTCGTCCTTCGACAATCCGCAAGCTATATGCTTTCATGTATTGCTGGCCGAGATCAACTGCTTGCACAAAGAGAAACATGCATGGCTTCGATATCCTTAGCCAGCAATGAGTTGCGACTAGTTTCTTGTATTTATATTCTGGTCGCGCGCTATGTTCAAAACAAGCTAAAACTGGACAGTATTGGTTTAGGTTACAGTAACAGCGAACAACTGGCGTACTGCAACAATCGCAACAATCACGCATCGATCGAGTTATTTTGCATCCCAAGCCTAGCATGACCTCCTAAAATTTGTAGAAAGAGAAACAGGGCTGTGATATATTTTGGCAAGGAATATTGGGAGGAGCACTTGCCTTTCTCGTCGCGCTCTATGTTCAAAACAGATCGAGCCGTCTTGGTTCAGAAATAACAGGGACACCCAAACAGAGCTGGGTTAGGTTATAATCGGCTGTTGTATCAAAATCGAACGCTGCAACAATACACGCATATCCCAGGCCTGGTCTGTGACCTCTTAAAATTTGAAAGAGTGAACACTCGAAGGCTCTATTCTACATGAAAATCCTCCACATAATACAACTTGCTCGTTTACTGCGTTAAAATACAAATAAAACACACCTGAAGCAACTGAGTAGGTCAGAAGACATAATTTAATATAGAGCAGCAAATGTCCTGTCACTTTTTAATACAACAACAAGGAAAACGATGTCGATATCCTACTGAGTTCTGTTGCCAGTTGTAGCGCTCACTTGGCGGATGTAGAAGCGCCTGATCGATCTCTTTCAAAAATACGACAAGATATGGTCTTCATTGTCATGTTAGTTGCAGTTCAGCTGTGTCACTAACCGCAGAAGCTTTCAAAGGTCAGATCAGGTCAGCCGCTCACAAATGTCACAAAATCACACAGGCAATCAGCACAAATACAATTCAAAGGTGGCAGCCATTCAAAGGGTTTCTTACTTTCTTTTGCCTGATTTTGTGAAGCTCGAAATCGAGAAGTGTTTTTTGCACTTGTGGCACAAATCCAGACTGAGTGGATTTCGGCCGATCCTTCCCGATTTCAACGTCCATAAACATGCATAAAGGCCTTGTACTCTGCCTCAAACAAAAGAAACCTCACATCCTCTTGTGTCACTTTTGTACATATCCGTCCAGCACATAATCAGCAGCGATCGTACATATAACTCCGATATGTATCCATCACATCACCGACCTGAAACGAAAGGAAAGTAGCAGTATCATTTTGCCGCAGTGGATTGCTTCCCGCAAAAATCGCGGCCCGTCCACACAAATTGCGGGCCCATCGCTCAGATTTCGTACAAAACATCTAGAATACCTATAGAATGTCCCTGAATTTTTTCAAGGCCCATAAAATTTTCACGAGATTTATAGTGAACTGAAGACGATCAATCGATCCAGTAAACAAGCAAAATTGACATATGTATCGAAAGTAAAAAACTCACCTTCGCGCACATTTCGCCGCCATTGTCCACAATCTCAAGCACGACGCATCTTCAATGCTTTCTTTGTTGTTGTGTTACAAATCGGCAGGCAAAGCAAGCTGGGAAGACTCGATAAAATGAAAATTTCAAACTCAAGTGGAGTCCACACGGGAAGATTTCAAAGCCGCCATGTTGTGACGTTACACTATCGTTTAGCGCATTTCCAAAAGTAGAAATTGCGCTGGACTGATTCTAACGACTGTATTATCTTTTCTGGTTTAATACCCTAAAAAATAACTCTTACCGACCGGGCGGTCGGTCGGTCGGTCAGTCGGCCGGCCGGTGGGTGGGTTAGATAGATAGATAGATAGATAGATAGATAGATAGATAGATAGATAGATAGATAGATAGATAGATAGATAGATAGATAGACAGACAGACAGACAGACAGACAGACAGACAGACAGACAGACAGAGAAGTCTCTCAAACAATGCTCATCTTCTTGTCTTCAACTGGAGGATCACTTGAGGCGATCATGGAAACTTGAATGTGGTTGTAAGTAAATGCTTGAACTGTAAAGGTCAAATCTCCAACTCCAGTTTAGATGTTTAGCTTTTAATTCTCACGTTTCGGCCGTCGCGGCCTTCTTCAGGAGCGTCAAGTACAGCAAACTGGTCTTACATAATTCAAAATTCGTGTCAACGGAAAATAATACAGCACGCGCCACAAGTTTAAATGACGTGCTAATAACAAACTCGCGCGCATCAAGGACAAACTTGCGCACACATCAATGGCAATATATAGATGGATGGATGGACCATGGATGGATGGATGGATGGATGGATGGATGGATGGATGGACGGATGGATGGATGGATGGATGGATGGATGGATGGATGGATGGATGGATGGATGGATGGATGGATGGATGGATGGATGGATGGATGGATGGATGGATGGATGGATGGATGGATGGATGGATGGATGATGGATGGATGGATGGATGGATGGATGGATGGATGGATGGATGGATGGATGGATGGATGGATGGATGGATGGATGGATGGATGGATGGATGGATGGATGGATGGATGGATGGATGGATGGATGGATGGATGGATGGATGGGTGGGTGGTGGGTGGGTGGGTGGGTAGGTAGGTAGGCAGGCAGGCAGGCAGGCAGGCAGGCAGGCAGGCAGGCAGGCAGACAGACAGACAGACAGATCGTTTCCCGAAATTTCGGTTCCCTAAAACATTTTTGACTTAATCTCTCCAAGTAGCCATTTGATTGCCGTTTTAGTCGTTGATACTAGTAAGGCAAATGTCAAGCATTAGAATTTGAGTGTATTTAGTATTTATTATTAGAACAGATTAAATTTCTTCCATATCCAAAAAATCGATCTTTCTCCGGCATCAAAAATAAACTTCTGTTAGCTTGATGTATTCCCTTTACTGTCAAATCATACTGCAAGCATTAAGGAAGAGCCTTTATCTTTGCAAACGTTCCAAGCCTTAGTTGTTACATAAGTGTGAAATAGAAAAAAAAGTTGCAACTCGTTCAAACCCCCTGAAGACGTTCTATAACAAATGGAAGCCCGTGATAGATGCAAACATTTTCTAAGTAATGATGCTAGTGCTAAACATAAAACGCTCTTCTTGGAATCTTGTACTTTCTATCTCCTGTTGTAATAACTATAATGTGGCATTGTAATGTAAGTTAAGTGTTGTAAGTAACATGTTGTATTCTCAGTGATGTAATGTAAGCAAATTTATGTAAGTAGCTAAAACAAATTAAATAAAGAAGCAAATTTATTTAAAAAAAAAAAAAAAAAAAATACTGCAAGTTCCCTAGCTTTAAACTTTTTTTTTATTTAAGGCCGGAAAAGTCGGATTTTCCGGATTTCACGGAAATGTGAATATTTAATATATACTCTTATTATATTACTTCCCTATATTTCTGTAAGTATCTTTTAAAATATTAATATATTAATATATATATATATATATATATATATATATCTGTCTAAATTTGATAAAACGTACCTCCCGAAATTTCATACAAAACTATAGATTTCATGCAAACAGAGCTTTTAATAGCGGCTAATAAGAGGTCAAATAACGTGAAATTACTCTATCGTATGTCTTTTTAGACCAAGCATACTAAATTTACAGCATTGTTATTGAATCGTGAGTTCTACAATTTAATTAAAATGCTTGCAACATGAAATGTGATACCAAGGAAATCAAACCAAAACGGTAATTCGGAGAGCCCTGACTTGAAGCTTTCTAAAGCGATACATCGCCTCAAATGAACTGGAAAAGAACCTTACACATGGACGAAGAATTAATTCCTAAACATTCAGGATTAAAAGCAACACTGACTCATTTTAAATATGTAGCAGAGAGACTGAGAGAGTGTTCGATACGTCATATGGCTAATGTCAATTTCAAAACACCGGAACCCACGCTATCAAATAGCTTAGGCACCGACAAATCACAGAAATATCTACCCACGTGAACAGCTAAAACTTATCAAAACGAAAATTTTTTACTCACATGAGCGCTTGAAGTCAACTTGAAGCCATTCTTCGCGGCTGCGAACTTTGCTGTTTGTACGCCATTTTAACCAATACCCCGGATGTAGAAAGCAGCCGTGAAAAGGGGAAACAAGCCTTCCGTTATATCAACAGATTTTTTATAAGACTTTAGCCACAGAACATTTCAAGCCAAATCCCGTTAGGAACGCCTAGAAATGTCCCGCTTGATTCCATATCCGAGCCCTAATTGATGTGGCTAAAGTCTTCTGCTGTCTAAAAAAAGCCCGCATTATCGTTAACCTCAAACAACCAAGTAATTGTCAATCCGTGAGGGATTCGTTTGAGGTAGGATAATAGCCGACGCATAACCAGCTAATCGTAAGACTTCCACCTTCTCTGGACTTAATGATGTCCTCCAGTGCACTTTTTTTAGACAGCAATACAGAAAGCTACAAATCGGCTCGCTTCTCCGAATCCGCGCGCGCTACTGAGATTCAAATCAACAGCCGTTTACCTTCGTTCCTATCGGAGAAGAATGGGGCCGAGAGAGTAAATCGATATTGGGCGTGGACACTAAGCTAAGGGAAACTTAACACCAGGGTGGGTGGGGGGGGATGGTATGGGGGGTGTACTAAACCATTACTGAAAAAGATTATTGAAACACTAGCAGGCAGATGTGATGCCAACTAGGGCGAATAACCTCCCCCCTATAACTACTGCCGCCCATAAAACCTTTGAAATTGAATAAATTTAGCCA
Organism: Desmophyllum pertusum; assembly: GCA_029204205.1. Lineage (NCBI taxonomy): Eukaryota > Metazoa > Cnidaria > Anthozoa > Scleractinia > Caryophylliidae > Desmophyllum > Desmophyllum pertusum. The sequence goes on from MU826351.1 coordinate 813,977, forward strand.
TTTCCTTCAGGTACGTTTTGTAAAATTTAGACAGATATATATTAATATATACTTACAGTAAAATAGGGAAGTAATATAATAAGAGTATATGTTAAATATTCACATTTCCGTGAAATCCCGAAAATCCGTCTTTTCCGGCATCAATAATAAACATTTTATTGGCTAATGTATTCCTTTTACAGTCAAATCATACTGCAAGTTGCCTAGCTTTAAACTTCTTTATTTGAAGGTCGGAAAAGTCGGATTTTTCGGATTTAACGGAAATTGAATACGTTTTTTATACTCATAAATGTAATTGAATGACTGAAATAGCTTCAAATAATATAACTCTTCAGAAGATATAAAGTTTTATTCAAACAAACCAAAAGTATGAAACATCTAGTTCTTAGCGCTACAGATAGGCACAGGAAAAAAAACAGCTCAAACAATTTGAGATAATTACACTACTTTTCTCAGTTTCTCGTTAACAAGTTTGACTGTGAAACGCCTTGATTTATTTATAATGACAAGTTAATTTCAACTTAGCGTTACAGAAAGGCACCGACAAAAACAGTCCAAACAATTTGAGATAATTACACTACTTTTCTCAGTTTCTCGTTAACAGTTCGACTGTGAAACGCCTTGATTTATTTATCTAATGACAAGTTCATTTCAACTTAGCGCACTACAGAAAGGCAATGACAAAAACAGTCCAAACAATTTGAGATAATTACACTATTTTTCTCAGTTTCCTCATTAACAGGTTTGACTATGAAACGCCTTCATTTAGTTATAAAAAAAAATTCATTTCAACTTAGCGCTACAGAAAGACACCGACAAAAACAGTCCAAAACAATTTGAGATAATTACACTATTTTTCTCAGTTCCTCATTAACAGGTTTGACTATGAAACGCCTTCATTTAGTTATAAAAAAAAAAATTCATTTCAACTTAGCGCTACAGAAAGACACCGACAAAAACAGTCAAAACAATTTGAGATAATTACACTACTTTTCTCAGTTCCTCGTTAACAAGTTTTTTTTCAAAAATTACGAACAAGAAAATTATGACTTGTTGAAATGGTAAAGCTATTGTTAGCGTAAAGAAGCCTCTTGGTTACAGTAACAACTTGTATTGGTTTGCGTTAATGTCGGGTTCAATGGTAAAATGGGAACGGTGTCAAGTTTTCGCGCACTGTGGCGACCACAAGGTCATCAGTGAAACACCTATGCCCCACTCTGTCCAGATTTATTCCTTATAATTTCACAAGTTTTCATCCACGATATATAAACAGCAGAATTGTTGTAGTTTTCTACAACCAGCAATCGACGGAGAAGAATGCTCCAAGCGACGACACCGTGTCGACAGCTCAACAGTGAAGCGATCAAAAGCGCTGCACTCTGTTACTTGACTCCCGTAATAAGTGGAAGATGTAGTATTATCAGCGCCAAATGCGTTTGCAATGTGAAAGACAAAGTCTTGCCAAAGGCGTGGAGCTCAATATGCAAGAAACGTGATGCTTGTGACAGTGCGATTTCAGGTTAGTATCCGTTCAAGGACTGAAGTTACAGAACGAGATTATCAGTAGGAAATGTTCAATTCTTGACGCACAATATTCTACTTTTTTTAAGGTATACCGAACGTCGCCTTTTTCTTCAGCGCAATTTCCACGCAGGAGAAAAAGAAAGGAACTATGTACGAATAAAGCGACGATCAAAGTGATCAAGTTACTTTCGAAGAACTAGACTCAAGTCAGGTGCCAAGTTCCACGACACAACAATGGCTGGATGGAAACTTAACAAGCGTGAACAAATCCCTCTGCCCTGCAATTTCCTATTGGGTCGCCTTAACGACGCCTAACGGTGCCCCCGCCAGTCCAATTTCGGTCCACAGAGCATTGCTGAATTGTGGAGTAGAGGTCACCGCAAATCAGGTAAAGCATTTTGACTATTTAATATATATAAATACGAGTGTACTTCAAAGGGCGTTGTTATATTGCAGAGAAGATGAAAAAGAAAATTGTTTGATTAAATAATCGGGAAAGCATTTTTTTCATTTTTGCTGCTTAAGCTATAAGTTGCAGTTTCTTCCGAGAGAACCATCGTGATGGTCATGAATTTGATGCTAGGGAATTGAAGTGGTGCTTCTCTAGTCAACGCTTACGCGGAAACTTACAAATTTCAAAACAAATAATATATTGTTCCCTTTATTTGTGCTTTTCAGGTTCAATTCCAAGAAGGAAAGGAATCTCCCGCTATCAAAGAAGTTTATAAAATTTTCAAAGATCACAAAAATAAACACATGCAGGACCTCGTACTATCATCCTATCGACATTTCTACGAGCAAGAAGCCAGGAAAGTTATCGGAGAAGATGTTTGTAAATACACAAGACTGTTAAAGACTGGGGAAAAGAAAATGTAACTGCGAGTTACCATCATTAACCCGAAGTTTCAATCGTCTTTGGCCAGTGCGATAGAACGACTTGTAGAAGCAAAGCTACAAATTGACAGGTTCGGATTCACGGAATCCAGGATCGCAACGCAACCATCGAGTCGTCTGGCGCAAAATGAAGAAAAGAGGTTCTCAGACAAGCTAACAATTCTCGTAAATGACATTTCCATTGCAATGGAAAAGCTGAACTATGCCACTTATAGGGGAAAGGTCTACAGAAAGGAGAGCAGGCAAGGTATGCATTCTCGTACAAATGTGAGGCCCGGGCATTTGTGAACACCCTCGCCACCAATGAATTTTTCAAGCCTAGACTCATTCGAGAAATGAGAAAAGTCATCGAGCTCATAGCCGACCCATACTGCGAATTGTTTAGGCCACTAGTCATTGACTACGACCTAATCGAAAGTCAACCAGGGCATTTTCTGGTCGCTCAAAGACAGGTCCTTCGTGAAATGATGTCATCCAAGAAGAGCAAGTTGGACAAATATCTCCAAGAGCGTTTTGCCCCTACGACGCGACCCAAGAACCAGATCCAAAATACTTTCACCAAATCCTTTGAAAACAGCTTTAGTCCAGAGGACCAGTCAAGCTTCTGCGAAGATTTCTTAAAGTTGGCTTAATTACAACAAGAAGAAACACAAAGATAAAGTGCCATGTTTAGTCGGAGATGCCAAACAGTGGCAAAACAAGTCTGTTTTTTCCTATCCTGGGCCTTATACACCACGGCAACATGGCCACGGTGACAAAACAACGGGCATTCAACAAGTCAATGATCACTCCATTCACCGAAGTGATATTCATAGATGAGGCCTACAGAGGCTACGCTTGACATCGACGACTGGAAAAACGTTGACGCAAGGAGGTTATTCGGCGCACAACGTTAAATACCAGAGTGCAAAATCGTTTCATCGACCGGTGCCCTATGGTCATCACAAGCCAACAGAAGCTCAACTTTGGTCCGTCCGACCAGCCTGCAATGGACAGACGGTTGACCCACATACGAGTTTAGAAGCCTGCCGAACCCACAAAGGAATGCGGCCACGTGGTTAAAGAAGCACCCAATGGATTGTGTGATCTGGGCCGCAGAAAAAGCCAAGGCATTTAGCGACGAGGAAAACGAAAGCGATGAAGAGCAGTCGTTTGTCGAAGATGGCATTTTGCAGGAAAAAGACAAGGAAGAGCTTCGCGGCACTGTGCCTCGACCAAGTACTGGACAAGGCGAACGATTTCCCAACTGCCAGAGAAGACCGAATCTTCACAGGATGTTACACAAGTCACTGACGACGACTCGGATAGTAACCACTCGGGTAATATCACCGACGTGTTAGAAGACAATCTCAAACAGGTTCACCAGGAAGCCTTCGACACAGGCAGATAAGCCACTTGCTTCAAACAGAGAAGGCAAACCAACACAGAAAAGACCAGTTTCACCAGGAGCAGCGCGAAAATCGAGTTAGTCCGGTTAAAGGAAAGAGGTGTGTCAGGTCAGAACGCTGAGCTTCTTCTCCCGGATCCCGACCAACCGACGCCATCCCCAATATTGTGAGAGATCTTACGAGGCATGCAAACGCCCAGATGGCAGTGGAGCAAGATGCGCGGCGCGAAGCTGCTCGGAAAGCATTCGACGGCACTTGGCTAAGGGCCACAGAAGCAGAACTCAAGGAAATGCTGCGATAGATATCAAGCCACTCGCGACTCTTCTGTCCGCACGAATATGAAGGCATGGATGGAGGTTCTTTGCAATAAGTTGCAGGTCCACCACCAGTCGCTGCGGTACTTTTGACACCGCTGAGGCTATAGCTGAACGAAAGAAGGTCTGCACGGCACTCGCGCCTCCTAAGAAAAAAGGACCATCACCTGGTCACAAGTGTCGCAGAACGACTGCCGGTGTCATCTGATCCGAGAATGGACGAGAGTGTACAACACACGATGGAGGAAACGAGAGCGAAGATGAAGAACGCCTTTACATTACTCCCGTTCCACCTAGGAAAAGGTTGTCGGCAGACGTCGTGTCTACAGGAGTGAGTGACTGCGCAATATCAGAGAGTGCAGAGACCGAGAAAGTCCAAGAGTTCCCTGGAAGAGACGAGAGCGCGGGATGAAGAGCGCCTTTTCATCACTCAAGTTTCGAGGAAAAGAGGAAGACCTTTGCATGAGAGCGATGACTACTCACTCTCAAACGCACTACCTCGCGCTAGTGCAACCAGAAAACGCAAGGACCTCTCAGAAGCCAAACAAGGAGCCAGAAGACAGAAAAACACCATCAATAAGTATTTTTGTTAGTCAAACGTGAATGTACTTTCACGATTAGGACTTTGTTGATTAAAAAGCATCGGTATTCTAAGTATGTTGTAAGTAGAATTTAATCGCGTTGGACGAGTGCAGATTGATAGATGATTAAAGCCGTCGTTGAAACCAAGTCATTTTTTTGCAAGACAAATCAGCGTGGAACTTAGTCAATGAAATTTAATGTATTTAAGTGAATTAAATTAGTAAGCCTCATTCTGGTTTCGCAAAGTGTTTTTCAAGTCAAAAACAAAAACCGTTCAAGTTTAACAATAATAAATCTAGATAGATAGATACACGATACGCTGTTCAATGAAGTTTATAATGTCCACAGCAATAAGAGTCTCCATTAAATGGTCCCTTGTACAGTGTGATCTTGTTTTTTAGTCTTGCTAAACCAATGGCATTTTGAGTGCAGCCCTTTTCTTTAGAGATTCCGCCGTTCTTCCGTCTTGAAATCGATAATCGGCATCTCTCAGAATAGCCGTCCACTGCCCATATCCATACCTATCTATCCCTTTTTTTAGAACATCGTCCTCGTCCGATGTGAATTTCCATGTGCGACGACTGAGCTTTCTCTGAATGCGCATGGGCTCAGTGGGAGGAACGTCCTTTTTTGGAGGGGGTGATGGGCTTGTCTTTACTACGGTTTCAACTGGCTGTGCCAAGGCGGACGTTGATGGACCACCAAACCTCGGGTGTACGTCCTCGTCCACCTGTGAATCTTGCTACCTTGAAGCTTTTGTAGGCACTCGTGACCCTGACAGCAACTTCGCGCGATCTTTGCTTCTGATAGTAACTTTCGCAACGGCAGAGCTGTGTTTTGGTCTTCTGACAAAATACTCCTGCTCTTTGCTAGTGAGCTGATTGAGGCTTTGCGTCTCGACAATTTGACGATAGCGTGTGGGATGAATGTATTCTCCAATTGCATCGAAAACCAATTTTCTCATGATGTCGCCCAACTTACTGTGTTGGCCTCCATTTCTCGTGACCAGAACGAAGTCGCACTGGGGTTTTAGCAATGGTCTGACAAAATCGATGTAGCCATCCAGCACTTGCATGCTTGTCTCGGTCAGAAACCAAGAATCAAATCCATACTTGCCGCCAGTCTTGAACGTTTTCTGATCGATTCATACCCCGTTTTTCTTCGCTGTGCCGACCATGTCGACGGTCAAATATTGATAAGTCATAGGTCGCGACCCCTTGACCTTGATGAACAAATACATCGCTACAAATTTTCGTGGCAAACGTTACGTCCGAGGAGTTGACTTGACCTGGACTGGTTTTGCACATCTTCACCGTGTTTTCGTAGCGAGGCAAGTGAAAAGTCACGACTTCTAATAATTCATCCATTGTTGCCCAGTGCCCTCTAGCTTCGAGAGTTTCAATGTCTAGATCTTGTGTCCACTGCAATCTCATCATCTTTGCCACTGTCTTTCGCGCTCTTTTGAGGTACAATTCTGTCGCAGATAGGTTTCGAAGAACTGCGTCTGATGCGCCATTGGTTTTTCTGAAGTCGATCAGTTCAGAAATGGCATCTATGTAACCCAGTCGGCCCCCATGTCCGAGCTTGCATTCATCTTGCAAGTAGTCGATATATTTGAACAACAGATTCGGAGAACATAGGCTAAAATCCATAACTTTCAAAAGTCAACTCCTCTTCGTCTTCGCAACAAAATTTAAGAAATTTAAGGCATCTTCTCGCCATTTGTTCAGCTGTGCGATCTTTCTTGCAACCACCTCCACTTCCAGTCAACCATTTCGTGAATGTTTCTCCAATTTGGCCTGAGACTGAAAACGAAGGAAATACCCTGGCATTCGTGTCATTTGTGGTAGTCACTGGTAAGGTTTTTGAGACATGAATGGAATCTGTTAGTCCTTTCAGGTCGGGTTTTTCATCAAAATGAAAGAACCAACTGTGCTTGGTATTCACATGTTTTTCTGCAGCCGCGTTGACTTTCAAATCCGTCATGGTCGCACAGTTGTATTGGACAATGATACAGGCTGTCTGTTTCGTCTTTTTCCAGGTGAAGTCGTTTTGGTTTTGGCGATGCACCATCAATATTCGACCAGACAACTTTGCTCCTTTTGCTCATTTTTCAAGTCGAGCATCGTATGAGCAACGCACACATTTGTTCCACTTAACAAAAACCGAACAAAACTCAGAAAAAATTGCAAACAATAAAGCTACTGTACAGGTTCGAACTTGCCACAAACTTGTCTCTGCTTGCCCACTGTTATGGCTATTATGCAAATTTAGAATTGTGAGAACCACCAATGTGTGATTGTTTCAAGGCTTGCCCAAACTGGCCTAGCTCTTTAGAAGGGTTCTTTAAATATGCTTTTAAAATCTGTTTTTTGTTTTCAATTGTAGCAGCAATACTTGACCAAATCCATGCCTACTGAAAAGCTAGTAACAAGAAAAGAAACATCCTATACACGAAAAGTTATAGTTTAAAACTATATATTTATAACAGCAGTTTCGCTGATTGAAAAAATAAAAAGGAACAGAAAATAGTGAATCGGAACCGTTTCACACGAAATAGGAACCATTTCACGTAAAATAGGAACCATTTCACGTAAAATAGGAACCATTTCACGTAAAATAGGAACCATTTCACGTGAATAGGAACAAGCAATTAGGAACAAAACGTTCCGCGCGTCAACAAAACGGAACATATATTCTCAAAGGGAACACATCAATAGGAACATTTGTTTCCTCAAAGTGATAAAAAGGAACAGGCTGTTAAAACAGGAACAGCATGGATAGGAACAAATGTTCCTTGGATAATGTGTGAAAAGGAACAGAAAATGTTGAATAGGAACAATTCCACGTGAATAGGAACAAGTAATTGGGAACAAACGTTCCGCTCACCAGCATAAGGAACATTTACTCTAAAAGGGAACACATCAAAAGGAACAATTGTTCCTCAAATGAATAAAAAAAGGAACCTAATGTCAAAACGGAACAATTAATGTTAGGAACACTTGTTCCTAAATAACCTATTTAGGAACAATATGTTCCATTCACGGGCGAAAATTCGGAACAAAAAGGTTCTCTTTTAGCTCCAGGTGAACAGTTTGTTCTTATTTGACACATAAATGCGTTTCCACTTTACACTAAAGGAACAACACCAATTAGGAACGATTGTTTCACTTTTTTTCAAAGGGGAACGTTCCCAAATCGAATATCGGAACAGCAAACAAACTAAAAAATCTGTCAAAAAGTCACCTAGATAATAAATAAACACATGAAAAAGCGTCTGATGAATCTTTAGTACCCTGGACAGAAACAATTGAGGATTGAATATATTTATAAATTATATAAAAACGAGAGACATATATTTCTCAGTTTTGATTTTATTAAATAAAATATGAAATTCCACACATGAGAACTATTTTGGCGTGACAGGGAAGTTAATTCGTTTTTGTTCTTACAGCGCTTCTAATATGGAGCGACCAATGACGTAAAACTGAAAATCACGTGATTTCTCGGAAAGCCACATGTCACACAACGAAACGAGTCCTGTACAAATAATCGGTATTTTCTTTTTTTATTATCTGACCTTGAATAGTAAAAGGCGGTCAATCTTATAAAACAAACATTTAAAGATTTCGTGGCCACCCGAAAACCTCAGCATCTCCTAATTGTCGCCGTCTGAAGACTCTTTTTGCCATGGCGGTGTGTTATTTCCATCGACTCGTAAAGATGGCGGCCAGTAGCTGCGAGGCACCATACCACCGAATGGAAGGCTTTGATTTTGAATTGCCAGCCGGCCAAGAGCATATGACAATGTTTGCTGTGCTTCGTAGAAGTCTTGTGAACCTTATTCATCTGTTGGAGCCCTCCATGCATTTTCATGTTAGGCTGGACATTACCTGAAAAAAAGCTCAGTTGGGTTGCCTTCCGATTCGTTTCTCTTGGATAGAAACGTCACCATTTGCACCTTAATACGCTGGTGAAATCGTTCTTGGAATCTCAGGATTGTAATTCTGCTGTTGTATATCCCAGCTCTACCAAGGCAATCCCATATAAAATAGCCACAAAGAGGAATCATGTCTGGAAGTGGCGGCCCACCAAGGTTCGGTTCATGTATATAAACATTGCACGAGCGTGACAATTTTTTGGTTTGAAGACTGACAAAGCCGCTCATGTTTACACGCTTTTTTGTGGTCTTAATAAAAACACTGAGGCATTTTAAAAAATTTCCATGTGTGGAATTTCCTTTTCGGTTTTGTTGCCGATTTTCATGGCATTAAGGTTTAGCATTTAAAAATTATTATCATTTAACCTAATCCTCAATTGTTCTGTCCAGGGTACTATATGGTCAACATGCAACAGCAAAAATTTGATTCGGACTAATCACCGTTGATCATCGGAAAAGAAATGTGCAAGTTAAAAATTTTGGGAAAGGTATAAGACAGACAGACAGACAGACAGACAGACAGACAGACAGACAGGATAGATAGATAGATAGATCGTTCGATTCGTTCGGTCGGTCGGTCGGTCGGTCCGGTCCGGTGGTTCGTTCGGTTCGGTCGTTCGTTCGTTCGGTCGTGTCGGTCGGGAGTTTAATTAGTTATTAACTTATTAAATTCAGTTAATATATTTTGGGACTATTATGGCTATTCTCAGAATGAACAGAATACTATTCCGTTTTCATTCTGTGGGAGCAGCGGAATGAACGGAATAGTATTCCGTTCCTGATTCCGAAAACGGAAAAGGTCCCAAAAGAACACATTTCAAACACGTCTATTCCGAGTATTCCTAAAGAATTCGCCCAAAATTAAGTTATATCTCTTTTACCTTATTAAAATTGAAGAGTACATTGGCTATAACATCTTTCGCACCAACAGCTTTCCTATGGAACGAGTCGACAATATAGTCCCATCCATTCTTGATATCAGCATAACTTACACTGGTATCATATCGGTTGCTTACGCGTTTAAGTACTGGATCCAAATATCTAGCCTTTAGCTGCCGCAGAAGCTCTTCGCTGTACTGACGAGTAAGTGACGCATTTTTATCCTTCCATGTGTTCACCTTCTTATCAATAGACTCCTGTAGAAGTAAAAGAGGAAAACAATTTGATCTTTATTCCATCTCTATTCTCAACAATTAAAAGCTCTTATCTAACAAGACCCAGAATTACCAGCAACAAAGCGTAAGGGTGGTCACGGGTATTTTCGTGGGCTTTTTATGCAAAATGCAAAGGTTTGCTTAGCGTGCGTTCGATTGACCTTATTCCGGAATCAAAATATATTCCGGATTATTCCAGAATAGCCATTCAGTTCGTACATCAATAAAACGATTATTCCGTTTGTGGAATAATAGCCCTAGATTTCCATGTTGAAAGGACATTCTCTTGAACATTTCCCGAAATATGTTGTGGTCACAGCACAAGTGATGCAAGTGTCAAGGTTTTCCATTTCCCATCAATCTACTCAGGTTGTGCGCAAAAGTTTGGATTTTCTGTCGTCAAACTCAGTTATATATATTAGATCCCACACGCTTTTTTCTTATAATTGACATCTCTGAACAGCTTCCCGTGTTCCCTATATTGTGAAATTAACAGTAAAGTATCTTCTCTGCTCCACAAAAAATCCTTTCCTTCTCTCAACACTTTAGTCAACTCGACGCCATATTAATTTGTTTCCAGCGTAAGAATGACGTCATTATTCCGGATTATTCCGAGCATTCTGCTCCTCAGAGCAGAATACTTGGAATACATTCCGTGTATTCCGGAATCGGAATAACAACTTATTCGAACGTATATTCGGGGTTATATCATTTATTGTTATATTCCGGAATAAGGTCAATCGAATGCACCTTAGTAGCCAAGAGCCATGATTTTCCGTAATAATAATTTTACCTAAAATGAGAATTGAGCACTTCGCGGGGACTGCTGATTTTGTTTTAGATCTTTTATAATTGTGTAAAGAGACTTCATCCGTGTTCCAGGTACTAGACAGACAACGTACAAAATGTATAACTGAATATTTGCGAAAACCTGTTAAAGTATCTGTTACATCATGATACTCTTCTTCGACGGTCTGATTTGCGGATCGCTAATAGAAAATGGCATAAATAGCTGTCTAGTTACGGTCTGGCAGTGGAAAGCCATTCAGAGTTCAAAGTGTTCTTGTTTTTAAATATTCGTTTTGTATGTACGTGAAAACTTACGTAAACTCCATATTATATAACTGCGGTTTTCCAGATACAACGCACGCTCTCGTTGGTTGATTCATGGTCACATGACAACTAACAAAGAAACTGTTTCCCGCCAAAAGCGATGAGCGGGAATCATTTGCGAAAATTTTGACGTCAAGGGGTAACAATGCACTGTTGCCGGCTATTGTTGCCAAGACGGAATAAATTTTTAAACAGAAAGAACTTCAAATGAGATTTTACCCCAATGCGAGAAAGAGCTGAATGGATTGTTGGTAAATTTGCTTATAAATTAACAGCCCTTTCCAACGTTGGCAGCTGAATTTATCGGAGCAAGGTAGTCTCACTTCAGCTTTCTGAACTTTTTCGGTAGCGATTTGGTAGCAAATGCGAACTTGCGAACTGCAAAGTGAAAGCCGCTTGCCTCTAAAAATGTGTTAGTACTCGCGTCCGTTTAAATAAAATAATCCGTTTTCAACATCACCAACGCTTGACGAACTGCAATATTTATGCTTTCGTATCCGATGATTTAAAAGCTATAGTCCAGCTGGAATTAACAATGCTCTTCGAAATACAAGGTAACAATACTGAATATGTAAATCTTACACTTGTAGTGTAAACAGGTTTTAATTCAGCCGTTGAACAAATTTGTGCGGATTTGTGTCGGTTTTCGTATCTTCCCGTAAATTGTTTAGTGTTCGTTCAGTCGTATTTGTACGGCAGGCATTTTATATTTAATATCCCGTTCCAAACTTTGCTGCATTTTCTAGCAGTTTTGTTATTTCAACCAGATAAGGGGTATTAATTAAGGTCGACGGAAAATAATTGAAGTTAATTAATAATTTTTGCGGATGACATGACAACTTTTGTTAGCGACAAATGTATTCATTTTCTATTATAAACAGCGTGGAACTTTTCAGCAGATACTCGATCGGGTTTGAGAATGAACCACGAAAAAACGGAAATTCTCCCACTGGGTAACATAGTGTTACATCACCAGGAATTTGGGGTGCATGGAAAAGTTTTCAGTCATTTCTGCCGCGAAACAACTTTCTCCGGCGGCCATTGTTCCTAAGAGAGAAAAAAATCAGCTATCTTTCTCACTGATGCGTTCATTCGACATATTTGTCGGAGCAGGGTTATCAGATGATCCATCAAATATTTGTCTGTGATTCTGATTGGCTTAAATTGATTACGTGACGTGATAGTGTTCATCCGCGGAGAGCCACTGTCAGGCGTTATAGTTCACCACTAAATTTTCTTTGATTCTGATTGGCTTAAATCGAACACGTGACGTGATAGTGTTCATCCGCGGAGAGACACTGTCAGGTGATAGTGCCCGTCGGGCAAAAAACCCCGGATCGATAGTGCCCGCCCGAGCGAAAAACAACCGTTTTGTGAATTTTTGAGCTAAACAGTTGAAAGAATAAATTAAAAAATAGCGATAATTTACTCTCTATCAATTCTTTCATAACATATGGGCATACATGAAGTTTGGAACGAAATATTTAATGGCAAATTCCTGTAAATGTACAACAAATGCAAATGAAAGAGCACTAAACAATTTACGGAAAGATCGGTAAACCGACACAAATTCGTCCAAAATATGACAGCCTGTTTACACCACAAGTTTAAGCTTAGCCTATTCAGTATTGTTACCTTGTATTAATTTCCAAGAGGCTTGTCAATTCCAGCTTGAATCAGCACAATAAATATCGGTTACGAAGCTTAAATACGGCAGTTCGTCAAGCGTTTGCCCGCAGTGAAACCTTCGACTCCGTTCAGTTGTCCGTTTGACTTGTAAAATGAATATAATGTTCAGCTCCACAATTATTTCAGATCTTCCCATTTTGTGCTATATCATTTGCACAATTTTCCAGAATATATGATCATGAAACTTTAGAAGAGATTGAGCGAAGAAATAATCCGAAGAAAACTTTGTCCTGCTTTCTTTTCATTCAACTTGGCGGAACCCGGTTTTGCCGCCGTTTTTCATACAAATCATACTTCATTTAGATGGAACTGAAAAATCACTCAGTCGATTTATAACTTTTGAAAAAGTAATAACGAAGTTTAACCTAAAGTTTTTTACGTATTTACGAGACAAAAGTTGAAATGCAAAACTATTTTTGAAGCTCCAACGTCGCAGTGTGTTAGAAATCGAAATAAATAAATTCATATGCATGTCGTTTTCAGTTTTAGACCGCCGCACGGAAAATTTAGTGGTGAACAATAACGACAATAGAGTGTTTTTGTCTCGGAACTATCGGTTGTTTTTTAGAACATAAAATTTCCGCGGGCAACTATCAGCCGATAGTTCCTCGACAGAAACACTCTATTGTTATATTATAGTTCACCACTAAATTTTCTGTGATTCTGACTGGCTTAAATCAATCAAGTGACGCGATAGTGTTCATCCGCGGAGAGACTCGGAGAGACACGATAGTGATAGCGTCCGTCGAGCAAAAAAAACCCAGATCGATAGTGCCCGCGTGAGCGAAAAACAACCGTTTTGTGCAGTTTTGAGCTAGCAGTTGAAAAGTAGCGAGAATTGACTTTCCTGCGTGGATTTCGGTTAAAATATAGCGCGAAAAATTAGTGTTTACAAAGGAAAAATTTGCAAAACGGGACTACCACAAACCAATAAAATGGACGTGAAGCGCTTCGAGGTTGAGGAGACATATTTATACGAGACAAGTCGAAATGCAAAATTATTTTTTGTACACACACATTTTAATTCACCCAAAGAACGACATCGTAGCGCAAAAGTTTTCAATTTTTAGGCCGCCACACGGAAAATGTAGTAGTGAACAATTAAGACAATAGAGTGTTTTTTGTCTCGGAACTATCGGTCTGATAGTTGCGCTTGGAAATTTTATGTTCTAAAAAACTAGCATAGTGTTTTTTAGAACAGAAAATTTCCGCCGCAACTATCAGCCGATTGTTCCTCGACAGAAACACTCAACTGTTTAAATAGTTCCTTGATAGAAACACTCTATTGTTAAAATAACCTGTCTCCGTTGAACCTATCAAAAAGCTAGAAATCCAATATCCGAGATCCAATAATAATAATAATGATGAATATACAACGGCATTTCAGCCTTCTGATTGGCTGTATTCATCAAGGCATGGGACAGGGGCACCCAACGAATCGTTTCTGTGTAATATCTGTTCGGAAGGCCTATAATCGCCTCAGATATTCGGATTAAAGTGTTATGAAAACTGGAGTTTTCTTTAGGGAAATGTCGTCTCGAACTTTCTTAATATGGGAAAATAGTCCCTTTGCATAATACGGTCACATGACCATGTCAATCATAAAAATAGGTGGTAGTACAAAATCGTTACCAATGGAAAGTGTATGGCTGGATGGCAACCACCTATTTTTATGATTGACATGGTCATGTGACCGTATTATGCAAAGGACCTATTAATGCCTTCTGTTTTCGGAGAGATAAAAATGTCGTTTTAGGTACAATAAAAGGTCAGCTAGGATTTTCGGAAAGGCAAAAGCAGCTCATAAATTCGGGTAATAAGATTTCAATCCCTAAAATGTTCTGAAGTTTGAAGGTTCAGCTAACGTATCCGAACAGATACATTTTTCTTAGCGTTTAAAAATATGCCATTAAACTGCACAAAAATCACAATTATAACGTAAAAACGACGTTTCGACACCTACATGAAACTGTTGTCGTTGGGTACCCCTGATGGGATGCAAAATGTTCTGCAATCGATGTCTACAATCGAAACAGTCCTTCTATTGTGTTAACTATGCTAAAATATAGCAACGTACCATAAGTTCATTTAAGTCCTTGTCAATGTTTGTAGAAATCAACTCAGCGGTTTGTGCTTCAAATTTCTGCATACTCTTACTCTGAAAGATTTTATGGTTCTTCAGGATTTCGTGGACTTCACATGGCAAACGTGGAGAAATCCGCTGAGTCATAGCTTCATCGTAAAACTTCAAGGCCTCTTTCTTAGCTTCCGAGCATTTGGTCTTGACATATGTATCCCAAGCCGTTTCCACATTTGGAACAGCATCAGGGTCGTTGATGGCGTCAGTGTATAACTTGACCAATGCACCAAGAGCTGCAGACACATTGATATTTATTAATGCCGGAAATATAAAAAGGTGCACACTTTAATGTTCCGTGACCTTAATTAACATTAATCGTAGCAATATACTGTTTTTAGACCAAGTCAGACCGGGAGAGCGAATGTGTCCTCCCGGACTTTAACCGTTAATAACTTTTCTAATATTGAAGTAAAACCGTCAAACGTTAAACCTACAATTTATCTGGGAACAATTTGGCATGACATGTCATTGTTCACGGAGCTTGCTGTTATCATGACAACTATATTTTGACAGGCATATTTTTCGGCCAAATTTGGAATTTTCCTGTTTTTTAAGCGGCCGACGCCCATGGCGGCCGCTTCTAGAAATGGACGGGGTTTTTTCATGGTCACTAGCCCCAGACCTCTACACGGTTGACATGATGTTATCGCATCTCGGTCTAAAATTAGCCAGTAGAGAATTTCTCTTCCACAGGCTTTCTGTAGTGTCGTGTAAGTGCGTACATGTATTGAGTTTATTACAGGAATCGCATTGAAAAAAGCAAAGACAAATGTCCCACAGCAGTGAACAGCAGTGTTGTTGCAAAATGTGCTAAATTTGGCGGTGTGACCTTTGTGCGTTATTCGATCCCAGCGGGGAATCGGCTTCCGGTTTCACGCAAACTGCGGACTTTAGCGAGACTGGCGTGACTACTTGTTTTTTTCGTAGTCACTGCACTTTCCCCAGTTGACATTGCATTGCATTGTGAGGGGTTTTCCCATTACATTGTAAATGTAGCCAGGAGACATGCAAATAAATAGCCACTAGATAATTTCTGTTCTGTTTAATACATGCACCCGGCAACCAGTAAACGAACGATAAAACCCGGTCCCAAAAACATAATTCCACACGTACAGCATTAGCCTGCGAGCAAGCTCTCTATATGTCATTCACAATTTCTTTTCACGTTGAGCGAAAACATATCTTTGCCCTCGTTGAAAATGATGCAATTTACATTAGCTAAAATTAACCACAAGCACAAGAGAATTCCTCCGGCTTCCGGAGCATGATGCAATATTACATCAGGCAGTCACGTTTTTCGTCACGCAGGTTCGTGTGTTGACTCTTAGGATTTGGAGGGTGCACCTCAGAGTCCAGTGACCGCGGATAGTTTTCGTGTCGTGTAAGAGCTCTTTTCATGTAAAGAAACAAGCGAAATATTTAATTAGACAAGGGAAAATAACCTCAACTACTCGAGAAGAGAGCCACTACAGAGCAGGAAATGGAGGGGTCTTGTCACGAAGTAACGAAAGTTAATTTTATATTTCTTATATTTATATTTCTCGTCACGCATGTTCGTATGCTGACTCTCGCTCATTTTAGGGGTGCACCTCAGAGTACAGTGACCGGGGGGGAGGAGAGATCGATTGTTGTTTCCCCCACTATTAAGGTAATCGGCCGCTTGTAAACTACTTTAGGAGTTCTTGTTTTTTAATGGAAAAAAAACTTTCTTGCGATAACCTTTACATTTTTTAGGTCATGTTAGTATTATTTTATTGATATTGATTACTTTTGAGCCATTTGATGTATTAGAAAAATCTGATGAAATCAAAGATGGCGGATCCAAGATGACGAAATTTTCACGTCATATGACGAGGGTGATCGTCAAGGAATCCTTAAAAGGTACCAGAATCTAGCTTTGTGTGTGGTTTGAATTTATTTTCACCCCTAAAGAGGTACCAATTTGAAAACAATAGTCCCTATCAGGAGCCCTGTCCCTATCCCATGTTTTTAATTTCGGGACAACTCTAACGCGGGTCGTTTAAGCAGCGGTACCAAAGCACGAATCTTAACCCATAAGAGGTACGATGATCACTCCTGTCACTTTTATATTGACTCCCCCCTTCCCCCGCCAGAGATCAAGTAAATTGTCATTCATTGCATTAAAATGAAAATGTAATGGTGAGAGATTTACCTTCTCCTGTGACTTTCTCGCCTTTGTTGATGCTTGGTTTGGAAGCCAGTTTAGACTTCAAAAGTGATTCAAATCGTTTCAACCCTTCAAGGAATTTGGGATTTAACTTGTCTCTGGAATTACTGATGTCTTGCATTATGTCATCATCGCTTGAAGGTGCAGGGAGGGCGAAGGCTTCGAATCCAGAGAAAAGATTCAATATGCCTTCGGTGATTGTTTGATGTCCTTTTTCGTCACTTGCTGTGTTCGCGGCGGACTCTTTGAAAACCTAAATATCGAATAGACTGTTTAGAGAATTTGAAAAAGCGGGAAAATACACATATGCTTACACATACACATATGGTTATACATTTCTTACTTATAAAATTTTTGTAAGTTCTCTCAAATTTGATCTTCCCCAGTCATCCTACTAAGCAACCTCGTTCCCAGGGTCGCCAAAAGCGACGAACGAGAGACCCTGGCTCAGGCTGGTCACGTGTCTAAGTGACATTTTAATTATTTTAAACCCTGGGGAGGGCTCCTATAATTACGAATCTTTGTCGCGCTTCTTTTGTACTACAAACCGCCACGGTTCACAGTACGTAATTTACCCGGAGTTGGGTTGAAATTTCTTGAAGATCGCAATGTTTATATGATCGGCTCATTTTGTCAACTTTTATTAATTTTCAAAATATACGAGACCGTCAAATGAACGGATAAAAGAATCGAGCAAAACATCGTAACCGAATAAACAAAAACTATAAAGATTTTATTTACCCCTTTTCTGTCCTGGATTCGAAACTATATTTAAAGTTCGATCCGCGACGGCTGCCTTTCGAACCTTCGCCGGCCTTCACTCTTGGTAAATGTTCGTTGTACAGATGGCGATATTTCGATAAAACACCTAAGAGCTCTGGCTCAGTTTCGTTGATCGTTGAAGGCTTCAAAATTCATTAATAATCGTCTTTCGCATGGCTTGCACAATAATTTATCTTGTCCCAAATTATGGTCCAACAATCCATTTTAAAATACGCTCCACTGCAGCGCCATAAATATCTTCAGCAGTACAGCGGGCGAGCAGTGCGAGATTTCCTTTAGCAAAGAAGATTCTTTGAGAGCTTTTGAGCTGGACACATCGCCAACCGATTTGCACAGTCTGCAACAACTTAATTGGAACCGCCAAAGTGAAAACACGTCCTGATTTACAACACTCAGTAGAAACAAATTTTACACTCAGCTGCCCTTCCCTCGCATCGTTTATTTACACGTGACCAGCCTGAACCAGAGTCTCTTTTCAATCGCTTTTGGCGGGAAGAAGAGAGACCCTGGGAACGAGGTTGCTTTCATTTATCAGGGCATAGGGGGGGTCGCCAAAATCACTTGGCGCGTCTATAGCCTGCGAGCAGGCTCACAAAAAAATAGAGCGGCGCTAGCCGCGACAACGATCCGGCTTGCCGTCGATCGGCGGGTGGGCCAATCGCCTTAGACTGGCCCACCCTCCGATCGCCGGCAAGCCGGTTCGCTCAAGCGGGACGATTGTGAGCTTCACGGACATATTTTGAAACGGTTTTTGAATTTGTAGAGCGTATAATTTCTTTGGATAACGAGGTATGTCCAATTGGTTTACCCAAAAACATTTTTGTGGTCGGTGGACCAGTAGTTAGACTCGTCTCGAATTCACATTAGGACGAGAAACTCGTCAGACAGATGAGTTTTCCGTCAAGACGAGTTTCCCGTCTCTAGTGTGAAAACGGCCATTCTAATGAATACCCAGATTACCATTCGGTCCTGTCTTGTAGGCTGACACTAATACAAGTAAATTTCTTCCAGTTGACTAGGCAGAATACATGTAAAGCAACCGTATGTTTATCTTACCCTTGTTGAAAAGTACTGGTTAATGTCCCTGCAGTCTGAAGGCAGCTTCTGTGCTACATCTCTCAGAAGCCAAATAAAGAAAGGAAACGTATTTCGGAACAGTTCCTGGTCATCATGGCCATCTTTCGACTGAATCCTGATTCGCTGAGACAATTTTACTATGAAACTGGATCATCGTTAAGGATATTTTTACCATAAAAAGTTATGATACTATTCAGCACAAATCATTATTCCCCAAACATGTAAAAATAAACACGATCTCCACGGTTTGGCCAAAACCATCCAATTACCTGTGGAGTGGCAGCCATGGACAGCTGTTTGTGTGATACAATGTTTCTTGAAACTTTTTCATGTCACATTTTTAATTTCATTGCATTTATTATAGGAACTATGTCACGATTCCATAAGCTGTGAGGTATAAAATTCGCTGCATATCGAAGGACTCCCAAAATAATCCTAAACTAAGATAAAAAACACCAAAGAGGTTATAAAAAAAAACAAAAAGGAACAATGATGGTTAACCCTATCCGGCCTGGGAGGTGGGGGGTGGGGCAGAAAATGCTCCGCGCTGATTTCAAATTTACCTTACCTAAAGGGAATTCAAGCTATTATAGCCGTTGTGACTTTTCCTAAAAATTATCTGGGAACATTTTGTTGTAATAATAATAATAATTAAAATGTATATAGCGCAAATTTCAAATAATAATATATACAAAATAATAATAATTAAAAATAATAATATATACAAAATTTGCAAACCTGATTCTGGTAGATAAATATGAGAAATATAAACAAAAAATAGAGGTTACAAGTTAAATGCACGTCTAAAAAGGAATTTCTTAACATTACGTTTAAAAACTGTTAAAGATTCAAGATGGCTTCTTTCGCTTGGTAGACTGTTCCAAGGTTTGGGCGCGGCTGATACGAATGCTCTGTCTCCAAGGGTAGAAAGCAGTTTACCGTTGTGTCATTTGTTTGATCACGTGACTTGAAGTTTCTATGGCAACCATTTTTTGACAAATTGATTAGTTTCTGATGAAACTGTTGTGCTGCGTCCGCAGCAGTTGATTCAGTATCAGTAATCAATTACCCAAATTTGGTGTTTTCAGCTTAATTTTCATGAGATTTCCGCTTTTTATGAAGGGTTTCTTCAAAACTCTTTACAGTTTTTGCATCCTTCTATTTTTTCGATTTGTTCAAATCAAATTTGGAGATTTTCTGACACATCTAATCTGAATAATCATGAAATCCATGTTGGCGAATCCAAGATGGCGGATTTTTAATAACGGCATTGTAGCGTGATATGATGTCATAATTGACACGTGACTGTCACTAAAATATACATTTTTGGATGCTATACACACCAAATAAGTTTCATTTCCATAGCGTGAATATTTTTCGTGATACATAGGGAAGGGGGGAGGGCATTTTCTGTCCCCCAAGCCAAGGCTCACGAACGAAAAAAAAGCCCTCGCCGAATAGGGTTAATATTGGAGAAGATTCAGACAGAGTACGATCGACGACGTACTTGAAATATTTAGGCTAAGTTTTTCAAGATGTTTTCATCCGTGAAGTTGTAACACATAATGGTTGATAGGCCCTGTAGCATGAAGCTACATGTAGATATAGACCTTCAAGAACAGTAGCAGAACATGTCCATTGCAATATTATCCTAGGTTTTTAACAAAATATTTTAATAACACCACATTATCTTTGTCTTTTTAATCAATTTAACTGTGTATATATATTAATTTTTATATTTTATAATTTTTTTAAATCGTGGCATTACCTGTAAATTAGCTTGTGTTTTTACCATAGCTAACTGTATTGTCCACGTTAAATAAAGTCTATCTATCTATCTATCTATCTATCTATCTATCTATCTATCTATCTATCTATCTATCTATCTATCTATCTAAGCTACTAGGAACACGGCATGAAAGGAAAGATACTTCAAATCATTGAGATCATTTCTTTTCGGGACTCCTTTTGAATTGTAAATGAGTACAGAGGCCAGTAAAACAGTCAGGGTAAAGATCTGGTTATCATTTTGCCCCTCTGCAGTAACAGCATTAATTCCTTCTGAGTCCAACAAAATCACTGTAAAATCCCGACCGTGCGAGTCCTAAATTGGACCAGAGAGCAGTACACATTAGTACAATAATGCATGGAAATATTTCTTAAAACAATTTAAAATGCAAAGTTATAATTAGTACTATGGACATTTAAAAGGGGAAGATTTAATGTCCAATATTTCGATTAGTAGGACTACCGTAAAGTTCCGAAAGTAACGAGGGTCGCTACTTTCGGTGGGTCGTTAATTTAGGGGGAACAAAAACCGTTAAATAACTGAAGCTGGTGCGAGCTCTTTTTCCAAAATAAAAGACTGAAATTCGTAAAAAACAATTGATTGCTGCTGAAAAATGAGACGGCATAAGCGATAGCTTTCCTTGTAGAAAAGTGCCTTAGTTATGACACTTTACGAAGATATTTATACTTGTATACATGTATTTGACTATTGATTGGAAAAAAATATGTAGATTGTATAACGGTATCACTAATTTCGGGGGCTTGCTACTTTCGGGGGGGGGGGGGTGCTGGCAAAACTACTTTCGGGATTTATTAGCAGCTAGGCCTGTCCCGATTGTGCTCGGCAGCTTTTGAGCAACTTTTTGCAGTTCTAGCAACCTCGAGCAAGTTTTGCCTTTCTGAGCAACTTTTGAGCAAAAATATAGGTTTACAGCACATATCAAGCGCGAAAAAGTGAACAATTTGATAGGAAACTTCAATTTATGCGAATTTATTGCATGTTTATCAACGTTTTGAACAAATAACCTGTCACTTGATGACGTTTCGCAGGCCTATTGCGATCCTTATCTAATATTATAACGGATATGCAGCTAAAATTAGGCGGAAAACCAGGAATCCGGAATTGAAACATGAACTCTTTGAGCTATGTTTTCGTGTTTCACTTACGATCGCTCGACTTCGAGCGAAAAATTCACTATTGTTGCAAAGATAATTAGTTTGCTAAAAAAGATATGTGAAAGAAGAGCCTCTCTCGGAATTGTTTTCAAGGTAAAAACCTTATCTGTTCCGTGACGGCCTTATCCACGCGAAATGAAAACAAATACCGGGAATTTTGAATTGCCGCCATTATTGCCGCGCACTCATTTTGCCGCTGTGTCGACAGCAACAGCAAATTTTTGGCGCGAACGTGTTGTTGTGTGGTTTTGAAACACGACGGCAAGGAGAGATAAATGTCTTTCATTTCCGCTCCAAAACGGGAATATTTCCTTTTCCTACTCTCGCAAATATTGTAATAATTTGAACACTTCAAAGTTTACATCGAAGATTTTTCGCCATGAAATGCCATGGAATACGAGAAAACTTGAGTATATCATTACTGCTTCGTTTCTGCATTTTTGCGGACTCTAACATCGTGGGGCGCTTCGTGGCTATTTTTCAGCCAGTGTTCAGAAAAAAAAACCCTGGTGTTCAAAATATATGTTTTCACTCAGTAACAGGCGGATCCACTGCAAGATTTTAAAGCTTAACTTTACAGGCAAACTCTTATCCTAGGCGAAAACCTTTGCAGTGTTTCGTATTTTTGAAAATCCCGCCATTTTACCTATATTGTTGCTATGGTTTCCTGGCAAGCGCTTGGGGCATGCGCAGACGTTATTCAGCCCTGTCGTACTTATACCAAAATGTGCTTTCAATAGGCGTTAGGGGCGACCCATTTAATTTCTGAGGGGGGGATGGAGGATTTTGAAAAAAAATATCCTGCAAGCAAACTTGTTCAAAAAAAAATTTCGTGCACACGACCACTGACGGAAAAAAAATTCATACACGTTCAGTGGGCCGAAAAAAAATTCCTGCAAGACACTACATGATGGGCTGACTTCAACTTCATCTTCAGCTGCTGCAGGCAGTTGGAATTTTAATAGCATCTGTATTTGGGCAAGAGGGGAACTAGAACTACAATAATTTTTGCATCTCCCTTCTTCAGATAGCTTTTTCTGTACATTAATAATTATTATTATAGCTGTGGTTACACAGTACCAGTCTACAGTTTTGTCAAATCCAAGATGGTGGCGGGGGGGGGGGGGGGGGGTACTCCCTTATAAACACTATATAGATACGTGCCGCTGGACAGGGTATGGTTTTTGAGCATTTTGGTCTGGAACAGGGTATACCAAAAGGCATTTGGGTAAGGAAGGTAAAAGGTAAGGATGCGGACTAGCAATGGGCGCGAACGCCCTTAACAGGAATTTCCCTGATTTTTTTTTCAGGAACCGAAACCGGCCGTAATTTCTTCTACTGATTCTTTGCTCACTATTCAATAGTGAATCCCCACCTTTATCAACATGTTGATTTTGAAAAATAAACATAATTCTTTACCAGATTTGGTCCTTGTGCAAAAATTCCTTACTGCACACGTCAAGCTTTAGTAAAACGTTGTTTCTTGTACTATAGCCGGAATATGTGTATCACGTTTTTTATGTACAATGTATCAAGTTAACAAAACCTCGGAAATATTGCTGAAAGCACTAAAAATACCTGTCATTTTACACTTGATCAAGATCAATTTTTTGACGAAATATCTCGTGGAGAATGCTGAAAATAGCATTTCCGAGCCTCTAGATTTCAAAATTTTCCGGGGGAGCATGCCCAAGAACCCCCCTAGAAGCTCGCGCCTTTGGCGCTCGTATCAGAGCTCTCTATTATGATCATATTGGGCTTAAAGGGAAAAAGGGCTGGCTACGCCCCTGATACATATGTATTATTACTGAACGTATTAAAAAGCAACGAGATGGCGATCAAAGGTCAGTCACAACGGAAAGGCGACTTTTTCTCTGTACCCCACACACACACAAAAAAAAAATATCCTGCAGCATGTTACATGGAGAAAAAATATCATGCACACAAATGCCCCGAGAAAAAAAAATCCTGCAGCATGAAAGGGTTTAAAAAAAAATTCTTGCCTATACCTAATCCTCCATCCCCCCCCCCCCCCCCCCTCAGAAGTTAAATGGCTCGCCCCTTATTCACGATAGCCGCCATGATGGCTTTCCTATTATAATGCAAATTAACCACGTGATTTTTCTGGAGGCAAACAACTTAATAACCAGTTTCTTTGTATACTGATGAACTTTTTCACAGGCATTGTATGCTTACAGCATTAAAGTACATAATACACATCAATAG
This sequence comes from Desmophyllum pertusum, assembly GCA_029204205.1. NCBI lineage: Eukaryota > Metazoa > Cnidaria > Anthozoa > Scleractinia > Caryophylliidae > Desmophyllum > Desmophyllum pertusum. The sequence goes on from MU826351.1 coordinate 837,953, forward strand.
TTTTAACGCTTCTGTAAAAAATAAACGGCTGCATAACATGTCAGAATATAGAGCAATCATCCCAAAGTAATACATTTTTTTATGACAGTTTTCAATTACTCGAATCTTTTAGACATAACTTTGGCGCAATTACTTGAATATTAGGACGAGCCGATTTTCCGAGAATAGACCATTTTACAGTTTTGTGAAATGTAGCCTAGCCTCTGTTTGAATGGCGGCTATCGTGAAAAAGGCCTATTGAATTTTGATATAAATAATTTACTATGTCATGTCATGTCATGTCATGCCATGCCATGTCATGTCATGCCATGTCATGTCATGTCATGTCATGTCATGCCATGCCATGTCATGCCATGCCATGTCATGTCATGCCATGTCATGTCATGTCATGACATGCCATGCCATGGCATGACATGCCATGTCATGTCATGTCAAATACAGGGAGATTCTGCCTCTTTTATGATGCCTCTTGCCATATTTAGTGACTACTTAATTTAACGATTTTCCTTTCCAAAATTTAGCAACGATTTTTTCGATTTTTAGAGATTTTGGTGTTCTCAACTGAATCTTCTAATTTTCCATCCCTAAACTTAGTAGCCGATTTAAATAGTAGCCTCAAGGTAAGAGCTGTCTTATAAAGCTCTACTTTTTATATAATTCTCAGTCCAATTTTTCAAGAAGCCCAGTGATTGACCTAAGTGCATTGTCCTATTTCCAAACCTTAAACTTTTGAGGCACAATCCACATCCAGAGTCCCATAGTTTCTGGGTCCATCTCATGACCAATAGAAAAGACGTCCTTTTCACCAAAAACTTCACCCAGTACGTAGGACTTGCCATCTCTACACGGACCAACAATGGATACAACACACACTGGTTCTAAAATATGAAAAGCACAGCTAAAACTATAACAAAAATATGTTGACCCTTTTTATGACATCTTATTTGAGAAACAGTCAATTGAAACAAAAGTACGAAAGATTACAGAACGACATAAAACTCATACAAAAATACATTTTCCTGAGATGGTGTTAAGTTCTCCAGCAAATAAAACAACCGCTAGTCTGAGACTTCAGTAGAGTTACGTGGAGCTAGCAAACATGTAAAACATATACAATACAAATAAGAAGTAAGCGATAATGTGCGTTCACGTAGCACTAAAGAAATCATCTTCAGCCACGGTTGCAGTGTCGTCTCTGAACACTAATTTTTACAACTTATAGTTTGACCAATGGGAAGTTTGGGTAATTTTGAGGTAATTTTTACTGACCGTCAACCGTCAACAGAAGGAATTATTATTAGTCGTCAAACGGTATGAAATGTAATTATTTAACTCACATAAAATACAAAAAACCTCACATCTCAAATAGAACGTTGTTATTCAGTTTACATAATCACAGAAGTGCTCACTTTATTGATGGTTCTCTACTCTTCCAATCCATTGTATTCTTCAAAATTTATGTAATATAACGGAGACCTATTAAACAGTGTAAGGACTGACTTCTGTCTTAAATTATTTCCGATATAACACAAAAATAAACTTTAAATAAAAACAACGCGTTTGTGACCAGGCAGCTTCTGCCCGCGTTCTGTTTGTGCTAAACAAAATGTCACAAGCAAGCCACGTAGTGAAGAGAAGAGGAAAAAGATATTGAGAGATATTAAGCTCGTGTTTCAGTTTCTGAGGTAGAAAGACCACAGAGGTATTGGTCGACTTCCTTGGCTTGAAAGAGCAGTCCAGTAAATCACGCTGGATGAATACGTATGTGCGCAATTCTTTTATAAGCAATGACAGCTATTGCAGAAATTAATGACTTCTTACATATTAAAAATTTCCAGGTTACGTACAAAATGTTAAATTATACTTTTTTTTAAACGAATGGTAACGTGTAAAAGAACAAGATAATTTCAAGACAGCGACGGTTTTCTATATAACTAGAAGTACCTTTAATGGCCTTAAGCACATTAATAGCAGCAGGAACAGGGTAAAGGAAACATCTAGTATCTCGATTTTTGTGAATTTCACCAGTGTTTGGATCCCAGCTGAGATTGTTAGGAAGGCAGAGAGGTATTGCTTTTCCTTGTGCCATTGATGGTACATTCTTGCATCATAAAAGAAAAAAAATTGGACGAACGAGTTTGGTATTAGAGACAACTAAATACTTACCATATTATTACTGCGAAGTTTACTCTGCTTTCCGACGATTTTAACCCTATTCAGACAGAGAGCGGGGCGGGGGGGGGATCTACCTGCCCGGAATTAACCGTTAATAACTTTCTTAATTTTGAAGTAAAAGCCGCCAAACTTTACGACTTTAACTAAAATGTATCTGGGATTAATTTGGTATGACATGTCATTCTTCACGGAGCTTGCTGTTACCCCGGCAACCATATTTTGACAGGCATATTTTTCCAAAAACCCTTTCCCCGCCGACAAGTGTAAGAAGTATAAAATAATAACGACTCCAAAAAACATCAGTATACAAACTTAAAATACAAGTATAAGCAAGTAGAGAACAAGAAATTAAAAGTATTATTACAAGACCATTATCAAACGTAAATAAGATAACAATGCGCTTTAAAACTTGCAAGATGTTTTTCGGAGTCGTTATTATTTTATGTTTTTCCAAATTTAGAATTTTCCTGTTTTTTAAAAAATAAATTTATTGTAATGAATCTTACCATTTGATCAGATCATTTTAGCATTATTTGAGTCATTTTTGGTGGTTTTCTAACGTTTTGGAACATAAAACCCGAGATGGTGGATCCAAGATGGCGGCTGTTCGGAAATCATGACGTAATTTCTACGTCATATGACGTCATCATTTCATGTCGCATACGACAAAAAAAATTATGGACGTACTATTATACCCTTCAAGTTTCATTGTCGTAGTTTTAATATTCTTTAGTACTCTGAATAGGGTTAAGATGCTTACGGTAGCGAAGGACGTCTCTGAGCTTTGAATGACAGGTGGAGACTTTCTACTGTATACAGACTCTGTAGATATTAAGTCACCGTGTTTTTTTGGAGACGGAACTGTGCAGGTTGCCTTAAAAAAAATAATAATAATAATAATATTAATGGTGCAATGTGTATAACTCTGGAAAAAAAAAACTATAGACTATAAAGTTAAAAACTGGTTCTCAACGACACCCAGTCGTTTAGAAAAACTATTTATTTTTATAGGTACAAATGATGATATTTCACTACTGAAAATGAACGTTTATTGGATGCACAGGCAGCCGTTGCACCAAGAGTAATACATAAAGAATATATTCGCATCTTCAGGTGGGCAACTCCTTCAAATTGCATCCTTCAGATTTAAATTAACCTACTGACATGATACACTTAAAGTTTCCCTCTGCGATCTAAAAAAAATTAAAAGAACCATGCAGAATATTGACGGCATTTATTTTGGGCCCTCTCGTAATATTAAGGAAAACCAGGAGTGAATTTATTATTTGAGGAAGGTTGCTTTGAAAATTAAAAACAAAACATGTTTAACAAAAGAGCAATGAATACCCTTACCAATTTTGCAATAAACGGCTTCTCGGCTGGGCTTGTACCAGGACGTAGTATGTCGGCTACAACTTGATGCAAGCCGGAGCCTTGGCGATATTCCTATAGTTCAGGCGAGAGAAAAGGAAGGCCTTAAATTGTTAAGTTAATTTATAATAACATAAGGTTTAGTCAAAAATTTTAGAATGAAAATCAGCGATATTAAAGTCGAACGACGTTTCGATGACTCCATGTCATCATTTTCAAGTTCAAAATACATAAATTATAGAATTGATTATATATGGGAAAAATTGTGTGAAAATTAATGGAATTTAGATGTGTTCAGAAAGTATTCAATTGTTATGTAAAGAGTTAATTTACTTTTAAAAATTGCCGTATACAGATCAACTTTCGATTTTTGATAACTTAAAATACACTATAATGAAGCCAATCTGCCAACTCAAAACACCAAACATTATCTACTGCAGTTTCCAATCCATCCAAAAAATAGCTCTTGCACGCCTTGCGTGCCTATGTTTTGGATTAGTTTTCCAAATATTGCTTACCTTCTTTTGAGTAGAAAATGCCCAAATGTTGTCCTATTAAATTGTTTGTGTAGATTATTTGATTTCCTCGTGTTATGATTATGTAGCTTGCCGTTGGATTTAAATCAACATGGTACATATAACTGACATGAAAGTTTCCCTCTGAGGAACCATGTCGAAATGATCATGACGGCATTTAATTGCGCTCTCTCATCAAATTAAGGAAAACCAGGAATGAATTCATCAAGTTCTTTGTATTAAGGTCAAGATAAGAGGTTGCTTATAACATTAAAAACATAAAACATGTTTAACAACTGAGTAATGAATACCTTTACCGATTCTGTATTCAACGGCTTCTCGGCTGGGCTTGTACCAGGACGTAGTCTGCGTAGTATGTCGGTTACAACTGGACTTGTCAGTCTGGATTTCTCTCTGGCTCCACTCGGCGGATATCGATTTAGTCCCGGTGAAGAGTCGTTGATTCTGTCCTTTGTTACAACTTGACTCAAGCGGGAGTCTTGGCGATATCTCTAGTTTCGGCGAGAGAAAAGAAAGACCTTAAATTGTTGAGACGCTTACGTTTTTCGTGGGAGATATATAATCCAAAGAATAAGAGCTTGTTTGTTTATTCGAATTTTACAATGTTTGCATCTGGCTATGCGTTTTAAATTAAACACGCGCGCCATTTTCTAATCATGGATTTTCTAAGACGGAGTATTTCTAAAAATCAGTACATTATTGTAACAGTATTGATTGACACTTTTTACACGTGATTCTTTGAATAAAAAGTTATGTAATACTATAGGATAAGACAATTAATTTCGTTTTATACGATTCCCAACATGGGTCATCCACTTCATTCTAAAAGATAAGTGAGTATGTTATTCGATTGCACGCAACGCGCGCGGGAAACAGAAGCGTTATCACAAGACTTACTAACGAAGTCGAAAAGATTTTACAAAAGGCCGCCAGTGAGCTTGAAATTTAGCCTGCGTGCAGACGTCTCCTATTTCCTTGCTTCACGCGGAAAAGGGTCGTCTGCGTAACGCCGTTGCTAATCGTGTTCCAGTACCCTGCTGTTTCTCCAGAATTCGGGGACCGCACTCTGATTGGTTGCTTGACACTGTAGGCATTGTTTAGAATCAACTCGGATTGGCTATCGTCCGAAATACTCGAGATAATTTATGCTGCATGAATTCAACGGAGTTACAGTGTAACACATGCATGTCGATGTTGTGATGTATCGCCGATCGTGAATCATAACGACAAACAAATCTTAATCAAGGTCGCGGAGAATTTAAAGATTATTGCTCCATAGCCAAACCGAGTTATTAGTCATGTACTTACATTTCCGGTCGCTGTCTTTTCCTGTTCCTTTTCAAGTCGCCAAGCCTGACCGTACCGATGAGCCATTCTAGGTCTTTTCTTCGTTTCTAGCAAAAGAAACAATAGCAGTCCCGACGCATTAACCCACTGAAGTCCACTTAATTATTTATCGACGAAGATCGCAATAGGACAGAAACTAAAAGTATACTAAATTTTCAGGAAGATGCTTAGAATAGCTAAATCATTCGCCGTGGGACAACCTCGCTGTTCTGTTATATCTTCCGAATTATGTGCAATGGAAAAATTAAAAAATAATAATAAAATAAATGAACACCAGACGGTTTAGAACCCCGGCATGCCAGAACCATTTTACCACAAACGCGTCTGACATTATTGTTCTTTGCCGAAGTTTATCGCCGGAAAAAGTAAAGAAAAATCACTACAAACTTTACTCAAACTTGATCCGGTCTGATCCAGTCAGTTTCGCGCGCGCGCTCTGCCCGCATCCAGCCTCCCTTCGAGAACGGCAATAGCAACGAGAACGTACTCTGAGGAAAAAGGTTTATTGAGCAGCAACGAGATTTTATCCAAAATAAGCTAAAAGAGTATTATAGGTTTATATAATTTACTCGTTATTTCAGGATACAAATAATTTCATCTGGTCCTGATCTGATTGGTGTGGTCACGGTTTTCAGGCCGGGTCCCACTAGCTATTGTTAACAAACATCTCACCGTTAAAACAATTTTAGACGCCGTACTTCACATGAACCGAATCGAATTAGGAGTGGATCGAATGTGAAGTCATGTACGTCAATTCGGAACAGCTGATTAAATTCGGATCGGCTCAGCCGATCTTCCCGCCTGGCTAAGCCGGGGATAACGTCTATGGATCGGCTCTGATTCAGACGTCGAACTTCACATAAGCTGAATGCATAAATTATTATAATATATTTTTTACATATAACAGCATTCATGATTGGTTGAAAAGTTATCACTCATTGTTGACGTGACCAATCAACATGAGTGGCGCCAAAAATAAAACGTTGGGTTGCGAAAAAGGAAACTTGTTCCCATTTTCTCTTGCTCATAGTTTTAGCTTAAATGTAGACATTAATGATTCGTGTAGACATTCGTGATTGTATTCCTCTAAATTAGACATTTAAGAAATATCACACAATGTTTTAGTTTTGAAGACATGTTTCTTACTTCAGTACCCATCATGCATCAGTTCAAGGATGTTTACAACTACAATATGTATATACATTAAGTAGGTGAAAAAGAATTAATTACAGAATATAATGTGACTAATTACTAAATAATATGAACAAATAAATGTGAGAAAAATTACATAATACACTAGGGATATAACAGCATGAAAAACCAAAAACCAAAACCAAAATAGAACAAACAAGAAAAATAACTGTGAAAAACAACAATGAAAAAAAAACAATTAAAGTAGAAGCGTTAAATTCACATGTTTAAGTTGTTTATTTAGCGAGGGTCGTTCCCATTCAATGTGAAGGGCTTCCTTGATCTTAAGAACGAATGTCGCTAAGGATGGAGCCAAATTGGAAATGGTCAAAATAAAGTTTCCTTCATACTTTGTGTGTAGTTAGTCTTTGGGGTGGAAACATTCGTAATGATATTTGTTTCACTTCCTACACTAACCTAGACTTGGGATCAGGGGGGAAGTTCATGCCCGAAAATGTATTTTTTGAGGTATTTTTAACCCTGAAAACTGAGATTTTGTTAACTAATTATCTCAAAATGCAAAAGACTGGTTAAAATTCTGCTGACACTCCGCTCCACAAAACTGGCACCGGATTTTTAGTTTGCCCCCTGGGGGCCCCCTGACCCCCTGTCCTTTGTAAGGGGGGAACCGCCTTTTTTAAAAACTGAAAATGAGACATCTTTGGCTAAAATAAAATCAAACTGGTATTCATATTTTGATCAAATTTGAAGTTGCAAATGAATATTGCGTCCTTTGTGAATCTTTTGGTACTGAAAAGTCCGCGGGCACTCAATTATTTTTTGCAGAACAAACAATTTACAATTCATACCCACGACAAAATGTTAATTTTCTGTCATTTTCAATGCCCACTTTCTGGAAGGTAAATAATGCTATTTGTAGCAACTTACCACTACACTGTTTCTCTATCATCGATAATTTGAAAATATTTCACTTTTACAGCTTACATGTAAGCAACTTCAGAAAAAAAAATGTTTTGAATAGCACATCCACTGGTGAAACTGTTAATTTATGCAAATAATAACACTCAAGTTTCCGGCCCAAAAAATATAAAAATGAGTTGTGTAGTCAATTAAACCACATAAATAAAACTTATAATAAACAATTGATGTAATGCATACCATCAGAGGTCTATAACTAGAGGTTTCCATCTCTGGTATTGGGTCTTGGCCCATCAGATTCGCAGTTAGGCTATTTTTAGACATTTTTCGCGCGAAACCAGCAGCCAATCACGTTAAACCATTTTTAATATGCGAGCGCTACTCAAAGGCAGAAACTTTGCCGGCCAAGGAAAAGCGAAAAGCGTCACAGCAGAATGTAATAATTGTTTAAATACTTCACTAAATTTAGGTCAAACTTCGGTATACTTTTTGTAAAACTATAAATCGACTGAGTGATTTTTCAGTTCAATCTAAATGAAGCATGATTTGTATGAATTCGGCGGCAAAACTTGGCGCGGTGTCCAGTTGGCAAGTTGAATGAAAACATAGCACGACAAAGGTTTCTCCGCGGATTAATCTTCGCTCAACCTCTCCAAAGTCTCGTATATTCTGGAAAATTGTGCAGATGGTTTAGCTTAACATGGGAAGATTCGAAATAATTGTGGAGCTGAACATTATATTCATTTTACAAGTTGAACGGACAGCTATACGCAGCCGAAGGTTTCACTTGTTTATACTGCGGGCAAAACTTGCGCGACTACAGAATTAACGAACTGAGCTTGAAATCAAGTTCATTGAAGTAAAAGAACAAAGGAAGCCCTCAATATCTACATGGATGGAAAGAAAGAGAATTTCACTGTGAAGTGATCTTTGAATGATTGACTGTCACGAACGCTTGACGAACTGCCGTAAGCTTATAAAGTTATAAGCTTATAAGCTTAACTGATCCATGGATATTTTATTATTGTGCTGATTTTAAAACAAGCCTCGTCGAAATACAAGGTAACAATACTGAATAGACTAAGCTTAAACTTGTGTTGTAAACAGGTTTTCATTCTTTGGACGAATTAATTGTGTCCGCGGTCTTCCCGTAAATTAATTTCAGGCTGCCTTTAGTACTCTTTCAGTCGCATTAGTTGTACATTTTACAGGCATTTTCCATTCAATATTTCGTTCCAAACTTCGTGCATTATTTAGTAGAATTAACTTTTGTTTGATTTAGAAGGGCCAAGGCTTTTTACTTAGTGATTTTAGCCATCTTTTCAATCGACGAACAAACCGTCTTGAACAAAAATTGTCGAGCTAGCGCGTTCACTGACCATATTTGTCAGGCATGGTGCGTGATTGGCTGCTGGTTTCGCGCGAAAAATGTCTAAAAATAGCCTAACTGCGAATCTGATGGGCCGCGCGCAATGCTTTTTATACCATTTATTAAGTAGTAACTTCAAGAACCACTGATCTCAGAGGCAACGAGGAATCACGCCGAATATTATAGTTCGTCGGTGCTTTCGTTATGTGCCACCGTGTTGAAACTATAGTTCTCATCCGTCGGAACAGCCCCAAATGGTTTCCTTTTCACTAGAAATATATTATCTGGAGTTGGCTGCAGCTGCTCACTATCCACAAAATATTACAAACAGATCCACGATATGATCGTTGCTGTCGCCGCCATGTTGGATCACTTCTTGTCAGGCCGTGATGAATGCTTTAAAGGCAACCTCCTTGTTCTTTTAGAAATGTCCGATCTCTTGAGCTCCACAATTCTCAGCTACAAATCCTGAGTTATAAATTCTTACTGAGCTATATAAATCCTTTTGAATTGTAACCTCCAAGCCGGGACACTTTAATTTGGTATGTTTATATTTTATGGTGTTCGCTGACCGAAAAAGATAAACATACAATCGTCCCGGCGACCCGTCCCGGCTTATTTAGAGTTTACAACCAAACAGTGATACTTCAAAAGGATTTATATAGCTCAGTAAGAATTTATAACTCAGGATTTGTAGCTGAGAATTGTGAACCTCAAGAGATCGGACATTTCTAAAAGAACAAGGAGGTTGCCTTTTCAAGCATTCATAAAAAAGCATTCATCACGGCCTGACAAGAAGTGATGCAACATGGCGGCGACAGCATCGATCGGTGGAGCTTGTAATATTTTGTGGGTAGTTAGCAGCTGCAGCCAATTCCAGATAATATTTCCAGTGAAAAGGAAACCATTTGGGGCTGTTCCGACGGATGAGAACTATAGTTTCAACACGGTGGCACATAACGGAAGCACCGACGAATTATAATATTCGGCGTGATTCCTCGTTGCCTCTGAGATCAGTGGTTCTTGAAGTTACTACTTAATAAATTGTATGCATTACATCAATTGTTTATTATAAGTTTTATTTATGTGGTTTAATTGACTACACAACTCAGTTTTATATTTTTTGGGCCGGAAACTTGAGTGTTATTATTTGCATAAATTAACAGTTTCACCAGTGGATGTGCTATTCAAAACATTTTTTTTTCTGAAGTTGCTTACATGTAAGCTGTAAAAGGGAAATATTTTCAAATTATCAATGATAGAGAAACAGTGTAGTGGTAAGTTGCTACAAATAGCATTATTTACCTTCCAGAAAGTGGGCATTGAAAATGACAGAAAATTAACATTTTGTCGTGGGTATGAATTGTAAATTGTTTGTTCTGCAAAACATAATTGAGTGCCCGCGGACTTTTCAGTACCAAAAGATTCACAAAGGACGAAATATTCATTTGCAACTTCAAATTTGATCAAAATATGAATACCAGTTTGATTTTATTTTAGCCAAAGATGTCTCATTTTCAGTTTTTAAAAAGGCGGTTCCCCCCCTTACAAAGGACAGGGGACCAGAGGGCCCCCAGGGGGCAAACTAAAAATCCGGTGCCAGTTTTGTGGAGCGGAAGGATGATATTATACCAGGATGTCAGCAGAATTTTAACCAGTCTTTTGCATTTTGAGATAATTAGTTAACAAAATCTCAGTTTTCAGGGTTAAAAATACCTCAAAAAATACATTTTTGGGCATGAACTTCCCCCCCTGATCCCAAGTCTAGGTTAGTGCAGGAAGTGAAACAAATATCATCATGAATGTTTCCACCCCAAGAACTAACTACACACAAAGTATGAAGGAAACTTTATTTTGACCATTTCCAATTTGGCTCCATCCTTAGCGACATTCGTTCTTTAAGTTGGAAGCTAGTGGGAGCCGAGTCCAAGATGGAAAAGCAGACCTCAGAACAGAGATTCCTGCATGACTCTGAACCCTGTAAATGTTTATAGATGTGAGAATTACGGTCCGAATATAAATGCTCGCGAACCCGTGTGGCAAAATGTCTGGTGGTCTCACCAACATAGCAAGCATCACAGCCTGCACAAGTAAATTTGTATAGCACACGGGAATGCATAGAAATTGGGACCGAATCCTTCACACCAAACATGCATTTTAGCTTATTGGATGTGAAAACTACCCTAATGTCTAGGTCCTTACAATACCTTTTTACAAGAACTCTAATTTTGCGTTGTAAAGAAAAAGAAAAGGGGCCAATGAAAGGTAATTTGAAAAAACGTGTAGGCTTTTCTTTGGAATGACCTTCCCGGGATAAATTATTTTTGTTTGCCACTGCCCAGACTCATTTTTCTTTTAATGGGAACTTTTACGATCAAATTGACGGTGTAGCCGTCTTCAAAACTAAAACATTGTGTGATATTTCTTAAATGTCTAACTTCAATCCTGCTTTTACGAAATTCCTCTAAATATCAGTCTTATAATTAACGAATAAACGAGGTTGTCTTGTTTTACAAACTACTTGTATTCTTGGAAAATTATTATTATAAAAATAGGTCAATGCAGTTTGCATCCTACTTTCCAGCATATTTTTGCAGATGAAAGGCTTTCGTTTGTACTTTGTTTCACCGCTGACCCCAATACTCAAATTAATTTTTAAATCCTGAATATAAAATAATCGGCAGTAGTGAGTCACTGGTTCGCGTTTCAACCCGTTCTGATTTTCTGGTACAACAGACGAAGCACCTGGGTTTTCTACAATATCACTGATTTACAATACTAATTTTCAGCGGATAAATACAAAATGTAAATCTCGCGAAACACTAATACACTTCCCTTCGCCTGTCTTAATTAGGCTCCAATCAGACTCGTACCCAGTCGCTATTTATGGCCATTTATGTGTTTTGGGGGCTAGAGATGATTGGATACGAGAGTGGATTGACGCTCCCCGAAAATTACGAAAAGTGGCCCCAAAAAATATTTCTGCCAGCGCGCATCAATCCTCTCGTATCCAAGCTTCTCTCGCCCCAAACGATTCTGGACTCGAATGAAGAAGCCACTGTCTTGTCTTACGTGTGAATCAGAAAGCGTGACTTTTGATTTGACATCGACATATCAATTGTGTATGTACCAATCAGATTGAGAATCAGGCTTGGGTCTTTGCCAAAAATTGGTCGATTTTTTTTCCTTTAGTAATTAATTATGGAACTTAGAGTGATTTGCATGATAATAAAAAGAGACTACATAGTTGTTGCTTTCACGACTACAACGACTTTTCTTTACAAACCATGCAGACAAATGCAACCACAGGACTATGCTCGCTCGTGTGATTGGAGGTGGAAGAATTCGAGTCAGGGATTTTTTTAGACCACATAGAGTATCTATAACTCAGATTTATCCTTTTCTTCTGCACAAAAACTAGCAAAAATAGCAATGGAATAACTACAGGAAAAAATAGACGACAAGTTCCTTTTATACAAAGGAAAAGCCAAGCGTGGTTCCTGCGATTTGATTTCGCATTTGATTGGTACACACACAATTGACGCTTTGTCAAAGTCAAACCAAAGTATTTACGCTTTTCTTATTCGCAGTAATCCAGTTCCAGTTTGACAGTAGAAATCACGGACTTTTTTCTTATCGTGTTTGAATATTTTTTGAATGTTTTATGACGTCTTTATTAGCACTAATGCCTTTTTACCATATTAAGCTTCAAAACAACAATTTGTCATCGTCAAGGAATGAACAATCAAATAAGTTTTTGTAAATTCAGGCCGGGAAACCCGCTAATCGCTGCTCGCACAGGGAAACATCCTAATTCTGTTCTGAGAATGAGACTCGATTTTGCGATTTACTGGATGGATGGATGAATGGATGGATGTTTTTTAGTAGTACCCAGCCCCTCAGCGTGAAAAGTCTGATTGGTGACGACTATTTCTATTCGAGAAGAGACGCTTGATTGTTGTTTTCGGGATTTCTTTTGCGCGTTCGAGAAGAGACGTTGTTTTGAGACGCTCTGACGTTCGATTGTTGTTTGCTGTTTTGAGACTCTTGCACGAAAGGATCTTGTGTGACATTGTTTTATTACAAAGCCGCCTTGTTTCTAGCGTACAGCATGAACTAAACTGTAAAAAAAGTCTCTCTTTTTCTCGAGATATTGTGCGCGACGCGCAAATTGAGAGGCGCGCCGATAAACCACGCGCGAGCCTCATACGAGGCGAGAAAAGAGATTTTCAGCGTCTCTCCCCAATCCCACTCGTAATTTTCACGCTCGTTCCAGATCCTTTTCGGGCCACGTTTGTTCAGCCCGACTCTTGCGCTAAAATACGGACTGTTTTGCAGTCTAATTTTCACGCTCGTTACAGATCCTTTTCGGGCCACTTTCAGCCCGACTCTTGCGATAAAATACGGACTGTTTTGCAGTCTAAACATGAACTGACCTTTGTGTCTTTAGCCTCTTGATAAACAAGCCTGCATTATTACTACTCCGTAACTGATATCAAGTTATGTCCGAGTTGCATGCTCCTGATCCTTTGTTCGTAGAGTCTACGATTTCGCGCACACACATTGGTCGTTGCCGACTGTGTTCACATGTAGTTTACCACGCGTTAGTGCTAGAAAGAGCGTTCGAGACCACACATTAGGGCCATTTATACGGGAGAAAATAAGACGCGTCTTAGACGCGACTTAAATAAGACGCGAACTGATTCGTGTCTTATTTTAGACGCGACTTAATAGAACAGGGTTTTCAGCTGTTCTTATTTTGTCCGCGTCTTAAATAAGACGTGAACTTCCTCGTATAAATGCTTTCGCGTCCTAAATAAGACGTGAACTATAAGTGCGCTGTATCAAAAATAAGACGCGAACCATTTATACGTGATCTTCGCGTCTTATGTACGTAACGTATAAACGGTACAGTTCGCGTCCTATTTAAGTCGCGTCTTTGATAAGACGCGTCTTATTTTCTCCCGTATAAATGGCCCTAATATCCCGATGTGGCGCGAGGTACAGTTTCCCTTCAAAGTTATGCACCACGATAACTACAAGAAGCCCAAACCAACGATGATAATAACATTTATTTAAGGCTGCGCTTACAAATGTGACAGCACTTCACTTCCAATATGGCACTAGTATTCCCGGAATTTTACTCAAGAGAAACAGCTACATCGTTGATACAAACCTTTTGAAGACTTGATGAGCGATGATTCGTTGGACTAATACGTTTCAAAGGTTTTAGGAATATCTTATTGATCAGTCTGTTGTTGGTTATACGGACGAAATATGACTAAAATAACTAAACGCATTTGATTTATTCTATATATACTTCGATGATGAAATAATCAAGCTGTTATGATCGACACTATCAAGCTGCACTATACACACAAAAATCGCACGGGGCTTCGGTCGAAGAATATGTGGATTTGCATGATGCATTTCCCTTCTCCATTCTGTCTTTTTATCAAGTTCATCGTGATCAGCTTATGACAATAAATGGTTAAATAACGAGCGGCTATGAACTGAAACACATCCATTCTAAAATTAATATTGACGAGGAGTCCGGTAATGCAAACTCGGCTCGACTCGGAGCACAAGATAAACACGGAAGTAAGTCAGTTATTCCATTGGCCTGGTTGATTTGTAGATAATGTTGGCTATATCCCTGATTCCTTTGAAACATTATTTCATGTCGTGGTTATGTTGAACTGAGGAACGTAACTCAGACGCAAAAGCTAGCTAAAGAGATCTTCCGTTACTATGTACTGAGCCCTTAAGTGACCGAAACCATTTTGATTGAACTGAGTTCTTATAACTGAGACCGAACTCAGTGCATCATTTTACTATCCTCGTACAATGTGAGTTGCCAGATATGTATTGCTACCTTTTTTGAAAACAACATAATATGAAAAGTGATCTACGGTAATTTTTTTGCAATCAAAACACTAGGAGATATAAGCTTATCGTTTATCAGTTGTCGGTCGTGATATTTCTCACGTACCGTTAAAATATGGGCAGCTCATTTGTAAAATACCAGTTTTGATCATTCCCTGAAAGATACAGTAAATTTCACAGTCTTACCAGTTTTGAAGATAAAATTCAAGCAATCTTTTCTGACCGAAAAGCCTCTTTGAAGATGGGAGATGAAATATTAATCACAACAAACGCTCCTTGTTGTTTATGTTTCGTAGGTGCTGGAATTCCCAGAAATCATCGTCAAACAGGGGTCAGTTCTACGCATGTCATATTTAATTATGACATATCCATCTCGTTCCCAGTGCTATGGCGCTTTGGGAGTGCAACTCAAAAAATGTAGGGTACCCGAAATTTGAAAAGGGTTTACTATACACAGAAATTAATCGAGACAAATGTATGGGAAATTAAAAAAGCGACAACACGCTCTACTGCGTTCATACTAGTTTGTTTATCAGACTACAAATAAAACTGAAAATTCAAGTGAATGGCGCAAGGTAAAAGATGATGACATCCATATCTTGGTGTTTGCGACACTCGCAGAATAGACAGGCAACCGCAAACGGACTCTTCGTGAATTTTAAATTGAGTTTTTATCACTTTATCTGATTAGCAATTGTAAATAAGATAACAAACCTACATGTAACTAGCAAATGTTTGGAAAATTTATTTATCTATAGCTGCCTCTAATACATGTACTAATTTTAAATCGTGACATTATTAATTACTCCTGAAATAATTTGTGAACATTACTATTTTACTCAGGAAGAAACAAATTTTGATGACGTTCGCTTTTGACTTTAACGTGACTTAGCCTCTACATTATGACAAATCACGTGATCATTCTCTTGTATGTTTCAAGTTGCAGTACTCAGGTTCATTCTGGATTGCCACATTTTCATGTTGATTGTTTTTTATACCCGGGGGGGGGGAGAACTTCCTATAATGGACTATACGGGGAGGCTCCGCCCGAAAGGGGTAGGGATTTATCGAGTTGAAGTATAGAAAAGGATGATGGAAAACTGCCATTTCGGTAATGAAAAGGGCCTAACAGATGCACCTAACGGCTTATTCAAACATCTGTACTGGTGACGCGTGATGTTTTCCGAGGATATCGTTCATTAAGTTCATTTCAAGGGTATAGGGATGCAGTGTCTCTACCGTAGGTATGTGAAAGGCGTACCATTTTCTATTGAAGGTATATGAAAGAGTTACCTTTTCTGTCAAAAATGGTATATATGATATAAAAGGGTAAGGGTTTGGACCTCGGGGCGGAGCCTCCCCGTATAAAACTGTGTTGAGTAACCCCCCAGGGGGGAGGTTATTTAGTCCTCCTCAGAGCTTTCTCTGGAAGAGTCGTTAAATGTCATTATATTCTTTTAAAACCCTAACAGTGTTACTGATGGATTCGTTTTCATTCACGGCAGTAGCTGTACTAGATTTTGTTCCAAATGCATCCGTCTCTGTAACATTTTATCTGTCATTTAACGCTGATTGTGCATCAAAACTAGTTGAAGCTCTTAGTTTAAATCTCTTTGTGATGTCTTGTACATGTGTCCTTGCTGATTTTCCTCGAGACCTGTCTGGTTCGGCGTATACATGTACATCATTGTACGAGTTGTTGATCTCGTCTTCGCTATCTAAGGGTCTGTTTTTTCTATTGACCCTCCCTCCCTTGGTTACGACTGATGTTACGTCAGATCCTTTTCTTTGAGCCATTCCTGCAGTTTCCTTTCTAACAGACTTTCGTCTTGTCTTATCCGGTTGAGCTGGGCTGCCCACGCTGACTTTGGAATGTTGTGTTTTTGGTAAGGAACCGGTATCTGGTCTCTGTGTCGACCTGTTATTTTCCCACAAAGACGACAACTCTCTGCTTAAATCCTTAGCTACCGCTTGGGAATCAGCTCTGTCTATGTCTTTAACCACGCCTGTTTCCTCGTATCCCATCATGCTATGCTCGGAAACACTGTCGTCATCGGTCAGCGGTTTCCTCCCATATTCAATGAGCTCTTCATTGACCTTTCCCTTAAAACCTTTCATTGAGTTCTTTAACTTTTCCATTCCATGTAACACTTTTGACCAGTCGTTCTTTAGGTACTTGGAGGACGTCGTTAGTAATTGCTCAAACTTCCCTGATTGAAAACACTATACCGCCTGGCGTGTCGGCTTGATTTCTTACTCTTCTTTGCACTCGAGGCTATTTTCTCCTTCTTTTTCACTCTTTCTATGTCTCCTTCCAATGTTCTGGTCAAAACGACTTCCTTTGCCCAGTTGGCCCGTGTATAATTTCGAGCATGTCGGCGAACACTACGAACAACAGCTAATTGCTCCGCAATTTCGTATCCGAATCGCTCAATCTCTTTCTCCCGCGGAGAATCTTGCACTCTATTCGACATTATCTTCAAAACATCTTTTAGCCCCCCTCTAACAGATGTATTTCTGCGCCTTCCATTCCCCTGGGACGAGGAACGCCGGAGCATCACGTAAATCTCGGACGTTCCGCAGGAGCTCGAACGTGACAGCAACTCCGAGTGCATCTTGGCCCTTCTTCCGCGAGTCTCAGCATATATGGCTCCACATTGGAAGTCGTGCCAATCGGGAAAGGCCCCGTCCAAGACTTCTGACGTCAGACCTTCTCCCCTATTCTTAATAGCCAAGAGATGTTCATGCACGGTGCAGAAACTCGGCCGATCTGCAGGGTCTTGGAGGCATTCGTTCATGATAGACTGAATGTAGTTTGGCCCGAGTTCCAGCATGGGAAGTGTCATTTCATCTAAACAAAGGGCTTGTTTGACGGTACTGCTCATGAGCCAAGACCAAGGAAGTTTCCTAGCCAGGATCTCCCACATCAGGACACCAAAACTAATTAAAAGAAACAATCTAAGTTGTGACAAGTGAAGTATATGAATTAATCATGATATATGAACTGCTGATAGATAGAGAGTGTAAAGTTAAAATATGATCCTCGCAGTTGTGTTTGCAATTTGCGATTTGAAATTCAAATTCAGAGCTTCAACCACAGGCCTAGTCTGAAGTGTCAGCCGTCTCCTCGCTCTAACGGGGGGTTAGAGCGAGGAGACGGCTGACACTTCAGACTACCACAGGCCGACCATCCTCTGTTTGAGTCAGTTTTTAGATCTTGGGACGAACTACAAACTTATTGTGGAGGTTCAGATTTGGTCCACTGGCGCAGATTTAAGAGTCACCTTCGTCTGTATGATTCAATAAAGTTAAAAATAAATGTTAATTGAGTCATGTATGGTGGTTTTTCGTCATCCGGCCTATAAAGAGAGAAGAAGGAGAACTTCTTCTCCTTCTTCTCTCTTCGGCCGACGCCTAAAAAACCACCACACCACACAATCTTGACCTCGCAAACTATGACCATATTTTAGACACTGTAACTTCCAGTGATAGAGTTCACTGTTAGCATGCAACTAGACAAATAGAGGTTTAGGTTTATTGTCATTTTCTAGAGGAACAAAATACGTCCATTAAATGGGAACCGTCAGTACAAACTACAAGTTTAAACATTAAAGCGGTTTTCAGTTGAGTGTAGAAAGTATTGCTTTACTGCGCTCTATGATTGGTTCGAAAAACTCGCGCCACTTTCTTGCCGGACCAATCAGATGCCAAACTAAAACCAATCGTGACTTGGTCGTACAAGCCGGTTCCCGCGCTTGACGCCGGTTACATGTATTTGCTTCGAGTTCTGATTGGTTCCTTGTTTTTGTTTTCTCCTGTTGTGATTGGCCAGAGTGACTACTTTGATTTTGATTTTACAACGTTCAATAGGCCATTTCCGAGTTGCCTTACATACTTACATACTTTATTGAAGCTCCCTAAGTGGGTTTTTCAGCATCAAGTGCCTTTTGCCGCTGTTTCAAAATGAGTCCAGCGCAAAACCTTTGTTATAGAAATTAGTTTGATTTTCATGACAATAAACGTGCAGTTAAAAACTAATTTCAATAACAAAGGTAGTGCACCAGGACTCGTTTTGAAACAGAGGCAAAAGACAACTCGGAAATGGCCTATTGACAACCGCTCTAACTGAATGCGGCGAGAACCAACCTATAAGCATCACCAGCCATATTTGGAGGCTCGTGTAAGAGCTGCTCGGGCGCCATCCAGCTTTCTTGTACTGAGCATGCGTTTTCTTGTTTCTGTTCACCATTCTCCTGAGAAAACTCCAAGTTACCAATCTTAGCCCTGAACGCCTCGTAAATGAAGACTGAGAACGAATTAAGGAAGCCATGGATTATGGAATGATTGTGAAGAAAAGTCATCCCCTCAGCTACATCCAACAAACAATGAACCCGCTCAGGTAAGTTCATCTCTATTTGGGTCTTGTAAAGCAGATGGTTCAGAGAAGCAAACTCAAAATGCTCCATAACAAGACAAAGGTGCTCTGGGTGAGGATCTAAACATACTGCCATTAGAAGAGACACTCGCGGATGACGTAAGCAGCTGAAAAAAGGAATGAATAAATCATATTTATTAAAAACCTGATTGCGCAATCACGCAAAAACTCGTGGTGCATTGCATAATTCAGTTAGATCAAGAGAATGACTTTACCTCAGTAGATCCGCTTCCCTCATTAGAAGTTGTCTACTATCCTCCCGTCCCTTGAAACGTTTGACGGTCACGGGGGTGGAGTGCCACAATGCACTCTGTAGGGTCATGTAAGGCAGATCATCGTACAGCTTCATCTGAGGAGCTTTTAACTCGTCAGTAGTTATTTGAGGTACAACAGCTTCTAGTCCAGGTAGGACAGTACAGGGAATATTTTGAGTATTTCCCTCCTGGTAAATAAAAAGAAAATAATAACTGTTATTTTTTTCTGGCTAATATTGTAATTGCAAAAAATTGCATTCATAACTGCGATGATCACTTATTCATTTTATTTCATTTCCACAGTTCACATATATGATTTTATTCATAAATTCATTATCAAAAACTGTTTGCTTGGGAAAACTTTGCGTAATTAAAATTGATCGGTTAATTTATCAGTTAATTTAATTTATAAGTATGATAATAATTATCGTACCATTGAGTTGTCATCAGCTTCTAATTCTTGCAAATCATGTCCGTCCTTGGTTAGGGCCACATTCTTTAACAGTTTTATGAATTTAATAACTTTCTTGCTTTTCGGCTTTTTATATGCAGATACAACCGCGCTTTCTTTGTGGTCAGCGGATAGCTGTTCCAGTGAGCCTCCATGCTGAACCAACAACGCTAAACATGTGACGTTATTCTTTAAACAGGCTTCGTTCACGGGTGTGTAGCCCTTCTTGTTAATCCTGTGTGTACGGAAATGAATACAACGTATGTGTTAGTATATTAGAGTGAGGACTCTGACCCTGAAAGAATCTCGGTGTTCATGGTTTTCACGGTCGACATATCAAATAAAGACCGAAAAAGTCCTTTCTTCGGTAGATTGTTATAAATTTATATTCATTGAAAGAAAGGCACTTATATATTACTAAGAAGTTATCAGTTTAAGAAATAGAAAATGGTGCACGTATTTACATGGCCTGATACAAATGTACACAAGAGAAAGTTTGCAATGATTCAAAATTATGTAAACCCGAGCAGCAGGCAAGAGTTAAAATAAGTACTTCGAATTCTCCCAAACTTTCTCAAATGTTTACATTAGGCCACGTAAATATGCGCGCCATTTTCTATTTCTTTCATAAAATGACATCAATCAAATGCGGCAATCAAAACTACTACACAGCGTGCATTATATGATCAAACTTTTATAATGTATAAGATATAAAAGGGCATGCAAGTAGTGTTGTCGAGCATCTTTAATATGAGTACCTTCGGTCGGGATACAGAGAAACGACTCCCAACTCTTCGACGATAAATATTTGATGCTCCATTGATGGTTCTTAATTTGTCGGTATATTGATTACCTCCTAATGTAAATAACTATTGTCAGGAGCATATCACCCTGGAGCCTCCATCTCCCTTATTGGCCCTATGACACTGCGAAGTTCACCTTGAGCTATTTTTTAGAATTAATTTTACCGCGAAAATCACCCCCTGCGAGCACGAGGCCGAGGTTGTCATTCATGTTTCAGATTAAAAAATAAAACCAGGAATGGACGAGAGGAACGTGGAATAAAACTAGAACGTAGGAATGTCGTTACTACGAATTATCACTATTGTCCGCGGACTTACATGGAAATCTTTTCGCGGGAGAACGGTTCTGAAAATATCCCAAGGTGTAACTACGCTGTTGTCATTAATCAGCACAGATAGAGGCTCCGGGGTGATATGCTCCTGCTATTGTTTACTTCTTTACTGCGTTTTACCTATTTGGGTCCGCTCCATGTCTCAGAAGATACTTCACGCACTTGCGTTGATTTCTGCTAACCGCGTGAAAAAGAGCGGAGTTCCCTGAACTTTCACAGGCATCCACATCAACGTCACTGTTTATACATTGCTTTACTTTTCGTAAATCGCCTCTGAAAGCGTAATCGATCAATCGTACAGCCATTTTCACCCTTATCCAGCTGTAAAAATCGTGTTACTCTTGAGGTAAAAACACAAAGTCATGACGTTCTTTATTAAAACTGCGCGCGCTGATCATTATTGACATAAATGATTTCATGACGTCACTTTGAAGTTCATTAAGCAATTAGAAAGTATAGTCCTTTGATCTTTTTAACTGAAAATCATCCGCTGCATCTGATGTTCTTTATAGGATATATATTTTTTGGAGCAAGCATTTTTCTAAAGGGTTTATATTGTAAGTTATTATTCAACAAATTGTCACAATGCCCATACCAGGGGGGGGGGGGGGGGGGGGGGGGGGGGGGGAATAGAAAGCTGGCACTTTTCTTTGAGGACATAGCGGTACGGCGCAAAAGACCAACAGTGCGAATCCTGTGTCAATCAAGCCGTTGCTAAGAATGACGTCAACCAAAACTTCATTGTTTTCTAACAAGGAAAACTTTCAAGCTCGCAGCGTAGGCGGATTTTGGCCTGATCTTTCACGCCGCCAACTCGTCTGAGCTGCATTTACATGCTACAGCGAGAGGATCCAGCGAGAGTCTTTCGGATACGGTCAGTAGTGCTACTACTGGACTGACGGGAAGCGCCGAAGTCGGATGAAAATGTTTATCGTAATACACGAGGCGAAGCGAAATCAGACAACAACGAAAAAAACACGTATTCCTTTTCGAGCGAAAACAACCAAGGAAAAACACATTTTTGTTATCATGCATACTAATTTTAGGTGTGAATTTCTTGCCTGAAAAGCTTTTTTATTGTCAATAAGTTCCCGTGGGACAATCCTCTTAGCAACTAGTTGAGTGCTACTGCGCACGCTCGGTTGCCCGGCACCGTTATGTCCGTAATCATCCTCGTTCCCAGAGCTCCTCGTTTTTTTTCTTCTTTGCGCCGGAAACGAGTAGCCCTGGTCGCAAGGAAAAAATCGAATTTTTTCATTGGCTGATAAAAAATGAATGCGCAACACGAATTAATGAATGGATGTCCGGAATTTTTGGACATCCGGAAACGGCTGAGACCAGAGCCTCCGTTTCGCCAACCACGTGACCAAAAGAAACAGAGGATCTGGGAACGAGAATGGTCCGTAATTTGCAGACCATTTATAAGGAGTTTCTCCCCACCCCTCCCCCCCCCCCCCCCCCCCCCCCTGGCCCATACTGAGGTCAAGACGCCCTTGTCACAAACTCGGGGTTATTCTCATATGGTTTGGGGCCGGATAACCTCTCCCCGGGTGAGATTTGAGATCTGCGACTCCAAGGAGTTGCTCTCGATCAGGCTTGGGGG
Organism: Desmophyllum pertusum; assembly: GCA_029204205.1. Taxonomy (NCBI): domain Eukaryota; kingdom Metazoa; phylum Cnidaria; class Anthozoa; order Scleractinia; family Caryophylliidae; genus Desmophyllum; species Desmophyllum pertusum. The sequence continues at coordinate 860,585 of MU826351.1, forward strand.
CCGAGTAGCTTCCTCCCCGTCCGTTTTTTTTTTTTTTTTTTCATTTATTCAACCGGTGTCGGTTCGTTTTTCGGTTTTCTTTTTGCCTTTTTTTCCCTCAGACTTGGGCGCTTTTCGACGAACCGCAGTTCGTTTATTGCCATTATACATCACGTCAAATTCACTGAGGCGCGAATAAACAAAATCCATTTAATTTGCTGTTTTAGACAAACTGAAAACAAAGTTAGACTTTTTTCGATCGGCCTGGCAGATAAGAAATTTATAAATTTTTTTCTACTGGATTATACATCTGTCTAAATGTTATAAAACATACCTCAAGGACATGCCTAAATTTATTCAGTTTACAAGAGTTCTATGGACAGCAGTAGGGAGGGGGGGGGGGGGTATTCGCCTCAGTTGGCATCACATCTGCCTGCTAATGTTTAGTACCCCCCCCCCCCCCCCCCCCCTGGTGCTAACTTACTTGGTGTCCACGCCCAAGTATTGTTTTATTCACTCGGCCCCATTCTCTTCTCTTTCTTCCGGCTGTTGATTTGAATCTTAGAAGCGCGCGCGGATAGGAGAAGCGAGCTGATTTGTAGCTTTCTGTATTGCTGTCTAAAAAATAGTGCACTGGAGGACATCAATAAGTCCAGAGGTGGAAGTCTAACGATTAGCTGGTTATGCGTCGTCTATTATCCTACCTCAAACGAATCCTTCACGGGTTGACAATTTTGTTTGAGGTAACGATAATGCGGGCTTTTTTAGACAGCAGAAGACTTTGGCCACATCAATTAGGGCTCGGATATGGAATCAAGGGGACATTTCTAGACGTTCCTAACGTTATTTGGCTTGAACTTTTCTGTGGGTGTTTGGCACATCCGGGATATTGGTTAAAATGGCGTACAAACAGCAAAGTTCGCAGTCGCGAAGAATGGCTTCAAGTTGACTTCAAACGCTCATGCTTTGGGTTACTGGGTTACAGTTTATTATCTGTCATCCATATATATCCTCCGGTATATGTAGTTTGCCATATTTTGAAGTAAGCTCTCTGTAAGACCCTGAAGAAGAAAGGCCGTGCCTTTTGAAATATTGGTGTTTAAATATAGTTATTCTCATACCGTCAGCCTTGCGTTTTTTCATCTATTTTCATTAGTTATAGCTGATTAGATCCTCTACAGACAGGATCCGGTACTTCTGTTTTGCCCCGGGGGGGGGAGGTACTCCCTATAATTTACTATATGGGGAGGCTCCGCCCGAAAGGGGTACCTTTTCAGACTGGAGGTATATAAAAGGGTAGGGATTTCACGAGTTGGAGTATATAAAAAGGTAGGGATTTCACGAGTTGGAGTATAAGAAAGGGTAGGGAAAAACTGTCATTTAGGTATGAGGTGGACTGCAGGTTTGAAGTTCTTAGTCATCGTAAGACAGTTTCCTTCCACTTCCTTCTGGGTATATATATTGTTCATTAAGTTCATTCCAAGGGTATAGAAAAGGGATGCAGTGTTTCTACTGTAGGTATATGAAAGGGGTACCATTTTCCATGGAAGGTATATGAAAGGGGTACCTTTTCTGTCAAAAATGGTATATAAAAGGGTAAGGGGTTGGACCTCTGGGCGGAGCCTCCCCGTATAAAACCTTTTTTAGTACCTCCCCCCCACCCCCTCCCTCCCCCCCCCCCCCTGTTTTGTTACGGTGGTCCTTGCAAATTTACATTAATTGTTTTAAAATGACTTGTCGGGCATCTCGCACAGCGCTGCTGAGTTTGAGATTGCACAATCACAGTTTACCTAGCCTTGCCGACAATTTGTTGAATAATAAAACAATTATCCTGCTCAATCTTGCAGAATATCGTCTCACTGTGTCAGAGTCGTCTGAATTTAGCCAACTCGGCCTAAGGCCTCGTCGGCTAAGTACCAGGCGATATTCCGCGCGATTTCGTAGGATAAATATAATTGTTAAATATACGCGAATAATTTGGAACTCAGCCGGTCTTACAGAACCCTGTCACGTGACCTTGCTAATCAGTAAAAGAGATGGTAGCACAAAGTGGGTCCGGCAAGTGGAACTGAGGAGCGTGATGAAATTAGAAAGGTACAAACCTCTAGGCCGGATTTCAAACTTTCATAATTGAAACATATATCAATGGTTTCAAAATTGGCTGTTTTCCTATTTTTGCCACCACCTCTTTTAATGATTGACAAAGTCAGGTACACTAGCCTATGATCGGTAGCGTCCATGTTTGAATTCAATCCTACAACTGAGCTATCAATGATCAGGAACTTTGACAAATAGAGCGATTTTCAATTGAGTATCGAAAGTAATCCGAAATTGGTTTTGCTTTACTACGTTCTGTGATTGGTTTAAAAAACTCGCGCCACCTACTCAACCAATCAGATGCTAAACCAAAACCAATCATGGTTTTGGTTTTGGTTTTACGACACTCAAATGAAAACCGCTCTAACCGGATAGATAACTTTGGATTTCGTCTTAGAATTGGAGAAACAAAATCTACCCCCCCCCCCCCCAAAAAAAATGCACTCACCCCTCCTCTCGCGAGGCTCTACGGAGAGGCGCATTTCTAGTTAATGGTGTATTGCTTCGTGTGGTTTTATTACATAAGACAGATGCAACACATTTTTTTTTACAGGAGATTTTTTAATATCGCTGGAATAATCAATATACATTTACAAGCTGATAAGACACTTTAATAGTGAGCAAAACAAAGTGTGTTTGCATTGAATAAGTCCAGATAGGTCGACTTATCGCATCACGAGAAGATGATCTAAGAGCATTGTCCCATACCGTGCATACTGTGCTGAGCTATTTTGAGAGCGCTACCTGATTTCCATTGTAAATGTCCATACAGACCTGCCGCTCATATTGTATCTATCACTTACAGTTTCATGATTGAAATGTTCTGATTTTTTTACGGTTTTGAAAGTTACATCACAACAGCTGAGTATTCCCTGACGTTGGTGGTTTTCTTTATTCTCATTTTCATCACCTGTCTGCCTTAAAGCGATACATTGATATTCTAAAAAGAAATGAAATTTCGATCACTCTTGCATATTTAAAAAGGCATTATACTGGAAAATACTATGTCAAAAACGTGCTGTCATTGACTGTAGAACCTATGGAAGGAACAGACTAAGGCCCGGTTCAAACGTCGCGCTATCGTCGTGTCGAACTTAATTGATCAATTAAGATCAATTAAGTTCGACATTAGCGCGACTGTAGCTCGACGTTTGAATCCGAAGTCGCGCCAGAGTCGTGCTACGCGACTCTAGCTCGACGTTTGAATCAACGTCGAGCCACAGTCGCGCTACAGTCGCGCTTATGTTGAACTTATTGATCAATTGAGTTTGACACGACGATAGCGCGACGTATGAACCGGGCCTTAGCAGTTTCTTCCTTTTTTGTATCATTATCTGTCAGTTGTCAGTACAAATTTTAACTTTTTGCCGAACTAACCTATTACCCAGACATTAAATCAGCAGGTATCTATGAAAAAGCTACAACAAATTCAAATTAAAAAAGAACAAAACTGTTCTCGACTTTAGCTTGGTTGCATATATTTCTGTGAGCCTACTGTAGTTCTCTGCATTGTCTGTATCCAGGTGACCCTTTCAAATGCCTGCTATAGCAGCAGCCTTTAGGTCTTGTGAATCTTCCTTGGCAGCAGTCTTGGAATCTTGGATTGTAGAATGTTGTCCCACAGCAGCTGCTATTGAGGGGTCCGCCCTTGCCTGAAATAACCCTTCCGCTACAGCAGGATTGAGTCATGGGGTTGTAACCAACACTTCCACAGCAGGCTTTGCCGTTCAACACCTTGTTTCTACAACAGACCTGCCGACCACAAATAAAAGGGAACTTAAATCAAACGTCTTAACTGAAGCGCAAATAGCTTAAAGTTGTAATTGCATGGAGCATTTTTAGCTTTTCCTATTTGTAAATAAGGCTGTGAGTCTCAAGGGTTATAGGTTGTAAATAGACTTTCTCGAAATCTGTTTTGGAAAAGATGTGGTACTTTTTATTATGCAAGTATGTCATTCCTCCCGCCACTATTTTTAATTTTAAATTTTTGACTTTTATTTAACTGTAAGAGTATTTGTAAATTAACAAGGCGAACTCATTATAATTAAACTAAACTAAATTTGAAAACCCTAGTGTGTGACCATTCAAATGAAAGCTATTGAGCAGTATTTGCGTGTGGTACTGTTTATTTTAAAGCTGCACAACGTGGTTCTAACTTTAAGATATGTGGATGAAACCTTAGCGTGTGACGATTCAAATGAAGACTATACTGACTAATAAACTGTTCATGTTGTGCTTTTTACGACCCTTTACATACGGTTTTTCGATATAGAGAATTACAAATTTGTATAATTTGTCAAATTCACCTGAGTAGCTGGGTTATAGCCCTGTGTTCCACAGCAACGTGCATTCTTTGCACCGCCTGGCCTAATCTGTCCAGAGCAGCACAGTTGATAGGTTGTGAACAGCAGTGTTCGTCCACAGCAGCCTGTTTGCAAGTTGCTTGGCTTGTTATGAAGTGTGTCCCAGCAGCATATCTGAAAGGTATGGAAGATTTTTCCAGCAAAACCAATATCAACAACAAACGATCCGGTGCGACCATATGTCATTTTTCATTTCCACACATTTAGTACACGAAATGCTTAGAAGTGTACTCGTATAAAATGGAAATATTTTTATTATTATCATATGTATAAAGAGTGACATTAATATATAGAGATATATATGTGTATGATAGTGAATTCTCGGCTCACACACTCCATTGCCACGCCATGCTCCCATATCTGCCACGTAGCTAAGTCGGTTAGAGCGATGGTGATATTAGCCTGTTCCAGGCGTTCAGCCGCTCCCCACTAACGAAATAATAAGCTAACATTTCCTTTAGTCACACAATCTTATGACTAGGAGTATTGCTACTCCTCCTAAATGGGATGCTAGTCCACCGCAGGTTAACATCCAGCATGTCTGGTTTCCCTAACAGTTCGCCGGTACCCATTTGGCCCTATTTGACTCCTGGGTGGAGAGAGGCACTGTGACAGTAAAGTGTCTTGCCCAAGAACTCAACACAGTGACCCCGGCCTGGGCGACGCCTGGGCTCGAACCCAGACCGTTCAATCCGGGGTCCAACGCGCTAACCATTAGGCCACAACGTCTGCCACAAAAAAAATAACTGTGTGTCACCCTTCAAATCTGTTATTACCTTGTTATTTCTGTCATAAACAGTTTTTCCGCAACAGGCAGCTGATGAAATCCCTGATTTTGATGACACTTTCCCTCCGCAGCAGAGGTGTGAGTTGGGGTTATATGACACGGGCCCACAGCACTGAGCTGGCTTCTGTGAAATGGACGTTCTAAAACAACACACGTGGCTGGAAGGGTTGTAACTTCTCGCTCTAAAAAAAAATAACAACGAATTCCTTTATCAATGGCAACCAATGGATCGTTTCGGTGGAATATCTATTCGGAAGACGGAAGGCCTATAATCGCCTCAGATATTTGGATTACGTACGGTAATTCAAGTACCGCATGACGAAAAACTGGAGTTGAGGTGGGTGGGGGTGGGGGTCGTGGTGTACCAATATACTTTTAAACAAGAAGTTCCATTATAAAAGGGATGGCACCTCCCACATTTCACACCTTTCGGGTGCGAAATGCAAATTTAGTTCTCTCGCAGTCGTGGTATATTGTGGAGTCAAGCGTCCTGCAAACTAAACATGTTTCAAAATCTCATGAAACCAAAATATATCACAAAAATAAGATATAACTTGCTAATGTTTTAACAGAATATTCTAGAAAAAAGAAATGAAACGCATTCTCAGTCAGTAATGGTAGTAGCAAAGGCACAGGTTGCTTAATTTGTCAGCTGTTTACGCTTTGATGGTTGATTGACAACTACATGTAGGCGTGACCAGGGTAAGCTATGAAGGCTTGCACTACTTACCCACAACATCTACTTAGCCCACCGGCGCTTGCAACAAGCCTTCCATTACAACAGGTTTGTTTTCTGGTATCGTAGGGAACATTTCGACAGCAGGCGTTATTAGAACCCTTCTTGGTTTTTACGAGGCCTCCACAACATAACTGTGTATTACGATTGTACGTCTGTGAACCGCAACAGTAGTGTCCAGGCTGTTTACGGACACGCTGGTTGCGGCAACATAGCTGGAAGCTTGGATTGTAATATTGGCTGCCACAGCAACGATCTCTGGGATAAGGAGAGAGCTTGCTCGGCTGCTGTTTGTTGATATCGCGGTACACTGGATAACATGGTCTGTAACCAGGAGGGCCAGAAAGTGATACTTTACAATGAGTTTCTACAGCTGTTGGAAGATAAAGTAAAGTATGTTATCAAACCTAGTAATAACTCATTTACTGTAGACACTCACTCATCGTGTTCTTTTGAAAATCCGCGAATCTGATTGGTTATCAATTATTCGCCGAAGGCTAAGTGAATATTGGTGATTATAATCCATCAAATATTTTTCTCGCGCGCGATTAGTCTAAACACGTCACGTGACGCAGCCAAAACTGGGGAATATCCGAGTGATATTCCCCAGTTTTGAAAATTTGCGTTTCACGTTCGCAGGTTCAGTTTTCGTCTCAAATAAATTGCTAAATTAAATAAAACTGATTGTTTTGAACAGACTAGAAATATTTTTGAACACCAACAGAATTATTTTGATGTTTAACAGCTTGGCCGACCGAGAACTTCCACGGCAAACAGAGCGGCCTTGTGAAAAAATATTTGAAGGATAATAACTACAATAGCCTCCATTTGGCTTCAAAAATATGCTCGGATATTTGTCTTGGACATTATCTGTTCGCTTCTCGGAACAGATAATGTCCGCGGACAAATATCCGAGCATATTTGTGAAGCCAGATGGAGGCTATTGTCTATATATTCCCCGAGACGAACTATACAAATCACCGGAGAAAATGTCGAATTCCTCAGAGGAAAATAAATAGAAAAAAGACGAAAATGTTCCACCATTTTTTGCCCACGATAAAAATAATTGAAGTTCGCGGAATAGTTCCAAATAAGGTATCTGCATTACTTTGCATTGATATTGTGAGGAGAAATTGCATTTTGATCACTGATAGGCTGGAAGGGTTTCGTTAAAAACATGTTCTACTTACCAAGACTCGTACCCAGTCGCTATTTATATGTTTTGGGGATGAGAGAAGATTGGATACGAGAGTGGATTGAGGCGCGCGGGGGGTTATGGGAAGGGACGTCGTCCCTTCCCGTGATTCCCCGCGCGCCTCAATCCACTCTCGTATCCAATCTTCTCTCATCCCAAAAACATATAAATAGAGACTGGGTACGTGTCTGCTACTTACCCCAAAAAACAAGCACCGTGGCTGCAAGGATACAAGCAAACTGTGTCATAGTGGTTGGGTTGTTTTTTCCTTTCAGTGTTCTAGAAGCCGATGGAAAAAACAAAGTTTATAATTTTAACGCAAAATATAACATTAGCTACCGGTACTGATCTGCAGGAAATAAATCCCACGATTTACGGAATAAAATTCAAACGTCTTCGAACTCTAAATAAATCACATAAAACAATGGGTTAACCCTTTCACTCCCAGAGTCAAATCATGAGTAAATAAATGGGGTTGTGTTTATCTGTGGTTAAAACCCTAGTGTGTGACCATTCAAATGAAAGCTATTGAGCAGTACTTTCAAGTGGTGCTGTTTGTATTTGACAGTTGCAAAATGAAATTCAATATTTTTTCTCAGTTTTCAACTTAGCACTCGTGGGAGTGAAAGGGTTGTTACATCGACTGCAAAAGAATTACGAAATCCGAGCGAAACATTCAAAACGTGAGTCAAAAGGGTCAAAAGTGACGTCATCGTGATATCATCACAGGTAAATTTATCGCCATTTTACGTGTGTTCAATTACAACTGGTACGTGCACGGCAGTATATATCAGTAATAAAGATATTTTTAAATATCGATATATCGCAAAGCACTGAAGGAACCACCTCGCCAGTTAAATCGCTTCTTGCACTGGTCAGGGACAGAAACGTCACCCTAATACAGTAGTCAGTTTCTCCGGAGAGAAACACTGAAGAGAGGTGATGACTTGAACTGATGGTTACATAGATTGGGGAAGATTGGAACGGATTACGAACTACGAACTTGAAAAATTTAGCTACTTTTCTTCAGGATAGGCCGTCCGAGCTCCTTGAAGCTAAGCGCAACTCTTGTTTCCTTCACTGTTCAGGTCATTGCGTAATCATGAAGAGATAAAGAACTACTCAGCTCGAGCACAAATGAGCGCACTAAATGACTACAGTCTTGCTTACATAAAGTGGTCAAGACACAAGGATTAGCGATAGACGAGACAACGGTGTCAGCGGCGTTTAGTTAGCCTATTCCACATCCTAGATAAACAGGGAGTAATTAAGTTTACGAGTTTTTATCCATTGCGTCTCTACTAGTCCAACGTCATGGAATAGCCTTCAGATACAGTTCTTGAAATAAAAGTGAATAATAAAACAATTATCCTGCGAAATCTTGCGGAATATCGCCTGATTTTAGCCAACTCGGCCCACGGCCTCGTCGGCTAAGTATCAGGCGATATTCCGCGCGATTTCGCAGGATAATTGTTAAATATCTCGAGTGCCGGTGCTCATATCAAAACTTGTGTTGTCATTTTAAAAACTGACATACATAGAATTCTTCTGATAAAGAATATGAATGAAGCTAAGCACTCAAAATTACTTACCTTTGTACAGCTGAAACGATGCAGACGATCTAGTCCTTCCTTCACAACTGACTCGTTCGAAAATCGTGCACGTCTCTATTTAACTCGTCATTGGATTTCCACACCGGAACAGAAAAAATTTCGTCAGGTTTCAATAATCTTATCTGTTACACTGAAATATGAAGCTAACTGCACGCAAAAGTTACCAAGGTTAAGGATTTGTTGGTGGGCGAATAAGTAGCTTCCTGAAACAAACTGAAACAGCCCGTGAAACAGACATTTCAGATAACGCAAAGGCGGAAAGAACGCCCCACTTTTTTAGCGTGCTTCCGACCTTCATGTCCGTGTAAGCATGGAGGTATCCAAAATATTCTCTTCCTGTCGCGTTCTCAGAATAAGGGAATTGCACCAAACGTTTCAATTTATCTTTTTTGCATTTCAATATTTCATAACTTAATTGTACTGGAGGCTAACGTGATCGTTTCAGAATTTGACAATTTCTTGTCAGCTTGAAGCCGATAATAAAAGGAACTTTCTCAATTTATCGGCGCTGTCGCCCTCTTATATTGAAATAAATAAGTTGTTTAATGTATTAATTTACTGAATGAAACTAAAGCATCAATAAATCGATGGACGCACGCTGTAAATTTACTATTTCTTCAATAACGGGCTTGAAATCGCCGTAAAACTTTCAGAGATCTAGAAAGAAGCAGCTAATCATTATATTAAAACTGCCCTATTCACAAGGTGTGGGTGTTTTCAAATCACGTAATCATTTTGTTAACAAAATCGCGTATTCACACAAGAAGGCGATCTATTTTCAAGTTAAAATTGTTCAAGAGAAAAAAAAATGGTTTTGACAACAGTAATTCAGTTTATGGGCTACGCTCTTGGACAGAACGTCAGGTCAAAGAGATGGCAGACATGACATGGCACGTGCACGTGTGTTTGAGAAAAAAATCATTCACTTCCTGGCAGTATTAGTAACACAATTTAAAAATAACACAGTCTGCAGATTACCACCCAACAATCAACTGCACTTGACTGACCTTCAACGACTTGGAAAAATCACGAATTTTCATGGAAATTTTCCAGTTTTAACGAGCACGTCCTCAGATTTCAGTCAAGCACGTTTCTAGAAGCCTGCCAATTTTGGACAATTTAACTAAAAATATAAATTTCGAAGATTATTGTGCTCGCGACTAAAATATAAATATCACCATCTTTCAAAGATTGCAGCAGACTCGAGACTTTTGAAAATCGCCGTTAGTAGTCACTGGTAACGATGTCTCGAATCTGCTCCCCCCCCCCCCCACCCCCCTTCTTTTTAGCACATCTGAGTGGCGGATTCAAATGTGCTAAAAAAAAGTGGGGGAAAGAAAAGGTCGTTTTTCTTGGCCCCCCCCCCTCCCCTAAATACGTAATATGCTGGGGATGGACGGCCCCATTAGTAGACTGCGAGCAGTCTCTTTCTTTTCCTAATGTTTTTAGGGCACGCGCGCGATCGAGAATTATAACATTTCCGCTCGCGCCAAAGATCTGAGGAGAAAAGACCGACTGCTCGCAGTCTAGAGGGGCAGTCAGTTAGTCATGAACTGGCTCGATATGACGTCCGGTCTCCAGATGACACGGAAAAACTGTAAGTGGTACATCAATAAAATTGCATTTAATCGCGTTTGATCGGGTTAACATGATGCCATGTTCGGCGCCGGGGGAAGTACAAGTTTATAGGTGAACAAACTGGCACAGTATGTAGACCGGTTTATCTTAAACTGCTTTCAGGAATTATGTGGAATCTTGAAGCTTTTATATACTGACTTTGACCTTTTGGTTAAGAAAGATATTTTTGGCAAATTCCATCTTGTATTATGTTTTTCAATGGGTATGACTTTTTACTTGATAAAAAGTAAGATCGAAGCTTTGACACTTCCTACTTTAAAATAAAAAGAGACCATCTCTTTCTTTTCCAACATTTTTACAAGGAAGGCGAATGAGAGAAACTGATTTCGAATGGTTAATCACAACAGTAATGATTGAAATTGGTAGGTCGGTGGATTCAACGCAGTTACTTCCTTTTCTATTGTCTTTTAAAATACGTGTTTTACAGGAAAGCACAGTATCACCTCGCTCCCGAATATCAACAATTATTTCTCCTCGAATTATTTTGTTCACATGCAAACAATGATGAACTGAGTTCGTCTCATCGTTCTGAACAATCTCGTTTCCAGAGTCCTCGTTATCCTTATCCAGCGGCAGGAACGGGCAACAAGGACCTCCTCTGGGATAAAGCGTTCCGCCTGACATGCGCAGTAAAAGCATGGCGGCTCACTTTATCCCAGAGGAGCATTCTCGACCCCAGACCTTCGCTGCTTTCTTGACTACGCAAGGGTCATGCGCAAAAGAGAAGGGCTCTGGGGTCGAGAATTGCGTTCTGAAGCGATGTTGTAGTTAGTTCGTCTAGTGCGCATGATCGTCCAGGTAAGGGTAGTCCTGAAAACGACTGTTGCTGGGTTCATTTACAATGTTATAGTTAGGAAAACTGAGAAAGTTATTTCATGTCCTGTTTATTTCTTTTATTCAGCTTATTGCAGGTTTATGATACGTGTACAAATCTCGTGAACTCTGTTCCCGTTTACTAAATTTTTGGAATTAGAATATCTTAATTCAACAGGAAGCAACTCGGCTTCCGTTGGATCTTTGTCAAGTTGGTTCCACGGTCTTTGCCACCTAATTCTATATTGAAGAATAGAATCAAGAGAGACCTCTCTTGGTAGAAACCTATGGTTAATTTGGCAAGCCACTGGCAGTGCTGTATAAAGGAGGGGGACATTGGGGTTTGCGGTGTTGCGGTGTTGCTCAGTTTTTTATGCGGTATTTCGGTGAATAAAATCCCACATTGCGGTATTGCGGTGATCTCAAATCCTGCGGTGTGCGTTGTTTGTGTTTTTTTAAAACCTCCGGTGTACGGTGAAACGAAATTATTTGCGATGTTACGGTTTCTTGTTGGACCGTTGTACAATAATCGTCGACCCTTGTCGTTCTTGTCAGAACTAAATTTATAGCTTCTATATCTTCGTTAACATTTAATTTGTAACACAGTGTAGTCAAATACTACTGTCCAGTTAATATTTTATGCTTCAGCAGCCAGTCGCAAGCCGTCTTCATTTATAAGTAACTTAATATATTGCGGTGTCGGTGTTTCGTCAACTTTTCGTGCGGTGATGCGGTGTTTTTCGATTTTTTTTGCGGTGTTGCGGTATTCGGAGCACCCCAATGTCTCCCTCTATAAAGAGATTATTCAGCGGAAAGTTGTGTAATACGGCTGGGTATTTTTAATTTTGAGTCAGTTTTTTGAGTCATCGACGAGTAAAAATTCGCAGCCACAACTTTCCGCTGAATAAATTGTTTATTATACGACATAATTCTTTCCTAAAATATTTCAAAGGTGTTTTCCGTAGCGCGCGGTCAGGGGGACTAAGACGAGTGAAATATGGCCTCATATTTGCACTCGTTTTGGTGCGTATGCTATGTCGTATAATAAAATCCCCTATTTTGCCGACGCAGAAAAAATGTTAGCCAAAGATAATAGAGCGGTTTGTGAATAAAACCAGTTATTACCACAAAAGTCTCTTTGACGTTTTCTTACAGCAAGTGAAAAAGGCGATCGACTAAAGTAACTTATACTATTATCCAAAACATTGCAAATGTGTTTACTTCATGTTAGACACATGAAGAAGGCGTGAGAGGTCGCGATTCTTGGTGCTGACCAGAAAGGATCGCGGCCTCTCGAGACGCGAATATACGATGGTCCGTTAGCGCCGGCGTACAGTGTATAGCCGTGCAAATGGATAAAAATGCAATACAATCTCGTTTCCACAGTGACAGTGGTTCTTTCCTAGCGAATCCTGATTCCTTTACTATCTATCATTCTCGTCCCAGAGTCCGCGATCCTTTTGGTCAGCACCAAGAAATAACGACCTCTGGCTGGTACCGATTTTCTGAGCTTGCGCAGAGTACTCCTTTTCTATTGTCTTCTGTCTGTTCATTGTTTCAACAGCCAATCAAAAAATTCGTTCTATCTGTCCCGCCCAGAGTCAGAGAATCCTTGGTGCTGACCAGAAGGATCGCGGACTCTGGGGACGAGAATGTGTATCTATCGGAATCCACTGATCAGTAAAGGCACTGGAAACGTACTAGAAAATCATATTTTTTACGGCAGTTTAAAAGCTACTTGATTCTACTGCGTATAGCAATTAACAACAATCAATTTCTTTGATTAGTTGGGCCCTTTCAGATCCATGTCATTAGGGGCCTCGATCACGGCCTAACAGCCAGGGGGAGGCTTCACGTTACTATGGAAACAACAGCCTTTTCGTCGTACACGGCGGTCAGGGCAACATTGATGTGTTGCGGGGTTAAAACCAACCGATCCACAGCATGAATAGGATATGGGATACAATCTTTGACCACAGCAAAGCTAAAGAAAGGAACAAAAGAATATTGAATTATGTTGTGGGGGGGGGTGTAGGATGGAGGTTAGCATTTGAAGGGCATTGCAACACATTATTTGTTACATTTATGTTGCATTTGACTTTCACGCCATTACATCGGCGTCATTCTATGGCCGTGGTCGTGGTGGCTCAACCTCCAAGGATTGGAACGAGTCAGGCCTTCCGGAGTAAGGTACATAGTCACGCAACGTATGTCACGACAACGTTACTTCTCTTTTGTTACAGACTTAGAGAGAATATATTTTTTAACCCCCCTTTTCTGTGCCTACCTGTTTTCTGGGGTCGTATCCAACATCGCCACAGCATCTCGTGGCAGATGGTGATGGCTTCGGAATTACTCGTCGGTTGCAGCAGAGGTGAGTCGATGGATTATAAATTGCGTATGGTCTGGAAACGAAAAGAATATGACGAGTTGAATTGGTAATGATCGTAACAATGGGGTTCTTTCCAGGAAAGGGGGTTACTGTGTTACACACGCCAAACCCCAACCGAAACAGCGTTTCAAGTACAACTTGACAAATCACGTTCTATGCCGTTCTATGGTTCCGAGAAGGCGACTTCCGGGCGTACCAAGCGAAATACACGATTTCTTCCGGGATTGTCACGCTCATGTATGTCACGCTCTCTATACATTTTTGTCACTCACACACTCTTCAACTGCGTAATACCAAGATTTTTTCTTGATAATACTCAGTGAATACTGGCTGTCCTACTGTTTTTATTTTATTTTTATTTTTTGTCTGCCTTTTTTGTCTATGCTCTCTAGACAAAAATATAGTGTTAATTAGCCTCAAGCCGGGTCAAAAATATTTATTTTTGTGTTGCAATTGTAGACATTGTACATGCAGAGAGACATTGGTCATTGCTGTTGTCATTAATCAGCACAGATGGAGGCACCGGGGTGACATGCTCCTGCTAAAACCTATATACTAGTTTGTACTAAAAGTTATTGGCTTCTCTCTGATATACTGCAACTCGCGCTTCATTTTACTCCAGTGCCTGCTACGCAGGCTAATAGAATGCCAATATTTTGAACCACCTTAAATATAGTAGACTGCGAGCAGTCCCTCTTTCTTTCTGATATCGAGCGCGAAGCGCGAGTGAGCGGGAATCGAGCGCGAAGCGCGAGCGAGCGGGAGATGGGCCGAGCGGAAGTGAGTCACGAAGTGAGAAGAGCGAAAGTCACTTCGTGACTCACTTCCGCTCGGCCCATCTCCCGCTCGCTCGCGCTTCGCGCTCGATTTCCGCTCACTCGCGCTTCGCGCTCGATATCAGAAAGAAAGAGGGACTGCTCGCAGTCCATAAATATAGCGACGCGAGACTCACCCACAACATCGAGGTCTTGTACCATGAGGAAACGATATGCTGATTAGTCTACCATAGCAACAGACATGCTTTCTGGTGTCATAAACAATCCTACCACAGCATCGTGAAGAAGATGACGGTTTCGGGAACACTTGTCTGTCACAGCAGAGTTGTTTATTGGGTCATACAACTTTGTTCCACAGCAATACTTACCACGCGTGTTGCTGCAGGGAGGCACTTGACAATTAACCGTCACACCTATAATCAAACATTTTGGCTTGTATGTGAAGATGCAAATGAGCGATATTTCGCGATTAATTTTACGTCAAAAATGTACCCAAAGTTAGTGTATTACTGAGCATCAGTACTTAGAACAAAACAAGTAACAAACACTTGATAAGTACGTTATCAACGTTGGTTCACATGAACAATGCTCAGTTCAGTTTTAAAAGTCTTGTTTTTCAACATATGACTGCTTGCTTTTTTAGGAAAACTGTTCCAAAAAGGTATTTAGAAAGGAGGACCTCTTCTCGAAATGTCACCGGCTCCCTGCTAACCTGCGTGCATGCAGACATCTCCTATTTCCTTGCCTCACGCAGGCCTACGTACCTGATTGCATGGGCATTCAATTTGGCGTTTTCAATTTTTGTGACACCTTTCTTTCGGGGGTATATAATTTCGTAATTTTTTCCCGCGAGAATTAGTGCCGCAAATACCGTAAGTGAGATGCACAACAACAACGAAATGTCATAAACAATGTAGTAACGAGATATATGCACTAAATCAGTGAGTCTGTTTTCGCTGATTAGAAACTTCAAGTAGTTATGTGACGACTGATATATTAAGACATATACGAAGTCTAAACAAAATTGATAGTTTACTAAGGTATAGCAAATTTATAAACCAAATCAAAAACTCTTATGGGCCAAGTCGTGAATGAATAAATTAACATGAATTAAATAATAGCGCGATTAATGTGTTTAGAGCCCATCGACCTAGCGACCGAGCGTGGCCTACTAAATGCTATAACCCGTTCATTGCTTTCGCATGCATTCACGAGTTGAAAAGGAACAGGCCTGGGGATGTTATGATTGGGGGAGATTGAAACAGGTTACGAATAACAAACTCTTGAAATAAATGTCGGCTAATTTCTTCAAGATGAGCGATCAGGCCAGCTCTGATCTACAGCTACATTGTGGCTCCTTTAACGAAAGATAAGTGGTACAGACGATATATAACTGATCAGATATAGAACTGTTAGTTATGGATAATTTCAAAGTAGACACTGACGTACCTAAGACAAGCAGAATGACAGCAACTTGAATCCACTCTGATTGAGTCATGCTCTCTGGGGCCTGATACCAAGTTGTAGATTGCAAACGGCAGAAAAGAGATCTTTGTTATCTGTACATAAAATAAAATAAAGAAAGAAAGAAATAATGATTTATAATGATTTAAGCGTCAGTGTATTTAGGACTATTGTGCTAATTGAGGGAACTGCTATTCAACAAACAAATTGAACATAAACGTGTTAAGAATCACAACTGGTTGGATGCTATTTACAAAGCTCGGAAAAGGAGTTGAACTCGGGACTACCGAGAACAAAACTCGCTAGGTCTAAGTTTTCGCGACAACCAATGACAGAATGGAGGAATTGAACCAAGAGGACCTCCAGATTTCAATTTCAGCGCTTTGATGGGGCTAACCCAAGTAATTATGTTTAGGGGATTTCATGTCCTCTTCGGCTGTACAACAACTACAACAAGAATATCCCAGAAAACGCGGGCAACGATATCAAATAATTTAAAACGTAAGCTGTCCTCGGCTGCACGAATAATTTGTGTGAAAAACCAAAATGTAAAAGCAGGCGGCCGTGTCAGTTCGTTTACCGCCTGGAATGAAATTTACTCTGGATTCAGGGATGAACCGTCGGCGAACCAGTTCACAAACAAGAACACGACAATCAGAATTTCGATAATAATAAAATTTCAAAAGATTTCTATGCAACCATTTCAGCGACATTAGCCTATAAATACATTCACCATACATCATTGTACATACCTGACCTGGGAGCTGCTCCACTGAATCTGCTTCACTGAAACACTGCACTCCTTTAAATACCTATGCGGGTCGCGAAAACGAAAAGCTAGCCAACATTTAGTCACGTTTCAAAGTATTTGTACAAGCTGAAACGGCGCTGCAACCGTTCACGTTCAACCAAAAAGAGCTCGAGTTATTGCCCGGCTGACATTACCTCTGACGTTCATTCCCAGGGGGGAGGAACCTTCGTATAAAAGTGATAGGAGTGCTCGTCGGAAATTTTCAGAAAATGCACCATGGCAAGATCCATATTTTATGGGCGTGGCTGAAGTTTATTTTGGCTCCTAAGAGGTACCAATGTATACTGTTTTATTGATGAGTGGTATGTGATATTGGCCGGCCAAGAGCCATGTCCCATCGAAAAAAGGAAAATATTAAATGACAATTTCAATTCTTGACAACTAGTTCCATCATTCTTTCTACACATATCTCACATATCGACAAAACTAAGGCCTATAGCAGTATGCGGGATGTTTGCCACACTTGAACCTACAGTCGAACCCCTATTAAGCGGCCACCTATTAAGCGGCCAACCCCTATTAAGCAGCCAGCTATCAAAGTCCCAATATCAGTATAATACTGTAAATAAAACCCCTATTAAGCGACCTACCCCTATTAAGCAGCCACTTGCCATTTCCCCGAGGGTGGCCGCTTAATAGGGGTTTGACTGCAGTTATATGGCCTAGCTCCGGTGTGCGGAAGGTCATAGATTCGCCTCCTGTTTGGAGAACTGCAGATAAACATCTTTCTCATAGTTCGTGTTTATTTGCAGCTTAATTTAAAAACGCACCCTAAGACTGAGACCATAATATGTAGCAACTGTTACGATTTGAAATGAAACAACCTAAACAGTACCAAAACACCATTTTCTACCCCTGAAAGGAACAACGAGGGTCCCCATTAGTCCCCCCTGTTGGTCATCACATACATAACGAGGACACTCAAAACGCAACATTTCTCAAAAACCTCAGATCTTTGCTGACGTCATCACTATGATCTCTATTGATTAACCCGATTGAGAAACAGATATAATAACTAGATCATGCAAAATTGAGTTATCGTGCCAAGTTTGAAAGGAAACGTTTTGAAACCTGCTTTACAATGACGTCAATGGAAAGAGACCTGTTTATTACTGTGTGACTGAACTCTTGCCACTAAGCCATTTAAGCGTCTCTGTAAATTTGATGTTTTTCAAAAGAAAACATTTAATATATTGCTTCAGTTAAGCCCCGATCAAACGGTCATGTGCAACATTTGTCACAACATTCTCCGTACAACATTTGTTGAGATTTAGAGCCGATATGTTGAGACCGTTTGACCACCGTTTGACCACCCTTCACAACAATGTTGTGAGGTGCTGTCACATGTTGTGAACTTTGTCTCAACATCGTCACAAAATTTATTTTGTTCTTGAAATGTTGAGAGGTTGTCAGTTGTGCGGGCTGTTTGACCGGGCATGGTCACAGCATGTCACAACAAATGTTGTGAGAATGTTGTGACAAGTGTTGTGACCGTTTGATCGGGCCTTTACTAAATTATCTGTGCTCATGAGGGGATGAAAAAAAAATGTTTAATAAAGATCGCCCTGTAGGCACGTCGTCCAACTTTTGGCACGTTCAGTACCATTGTACCTTTTATCAACATTTTTAGTTTTGCTGATAACGGTATTAAAATCAAAACCACATAAACAATGAGTCCAACTCCAAAAATAAGTTTTTGATTATCAAATCAGTGATTTCTTATAAAAAGATTGAAATTGAGTCAATGCTACTTATCCAACCAATTTGCCTCAGTCCACTGATCGTTGTTGACCGGTCACAGCATTTGTCTAAACATTGTCTCAACATTTGTTGAGACATCATGTAGAGACATCATCTGGAGGTATATAAAAGGGTAGGGATTTCACGAGTCGAAGGAGTAGAGAAGGGTAGGGAAAACTGTCATTTAGGTGTTTAAAAGGGCCTTTCAAAATATCTCGAACAGACGCACCTCACCTAAAGGCTGATTCATCCAATATTTGAAGGGGCTACTCAAGTGAAAAGTTTAGTAAAAGTCGTAAAAGGGATGCAGTGTTTCAACTGTAGGTATATTGAAGGTACATGAAATGGTTCCCTTTTCTGTCAAAAATGGTATATAAAAGGGTAAGGGTTTGGACCTCGGGGCGGAGCTTCCCGTATAAGACTTTGTTTAGTACCCCCCCAGGGGGGTCTAAGTACTGATTATCAGGGCATGAGCAAAATATAAAAAGAAGGTAATGCAATTGTTTCAGTTTTGAATTTTAGGTGGGTTTTAATCAACCAGCTCTTACCACACTCAGTATAATGTGGCATGGCTTCAGTGTGATTCAGGTATTTCAACTGGCCCCTGTACGTGATTAATATTTGGCGAACATCACTGAGTTACGTGCTGTGACTTCGCGTGTAGTGCATGTCTTGTTATAACTTCTTTTCTTTGTTAATCGGCTTTGGGTTTACATTTTCATCGTCCAAATAAGCAAGGCTTGAATTTACTGACGCACAGCAATTGCTATATATACCTTCTATCTTGTGGTAGTTAAATCTAATTAGAAATGGTGAATTTGATGATACGCACGGGATATCTCTTTTCCGCGTTCATGTTTTAATTTACATCGTCCGTGACTTGATGACGTCATCAACGTACTGCTCGTGTTGTAAATAACCTGCGATCAGGCGAATTTTTCCGCGCTCTCATTTACTCTTCGTCTTTACGTGGTCGCGCTGAAAATTAACCACGCATTTTTAGCGTGACATCTGTAAAGAGAATGTAAGGAGCGCGAAAAATTGGCCTGATCGCAGTTTCAATTTGTTGCAAAATAACATTATTTGATTGAAAAGTAACGTCGGATTGCAGAATCTGGATGAATAGTGCTGCACCGTTCAAGATGAACGTGTTCAAAACTTTGTAAAGTCAGTGTAAAAATGCAAGAAAATTCCGCCATTGTCTCCATCGCTGGGATCGGAAGTGCGGATCGCTGTTGAATTTTTAAATTTTTTGTTGATCCCCGTTTTGTGTCGTAATTGAGTGCTAGAACGGGATTAAACATAATGCGAGGATCAGTCATCTACCTTTGATGCTGGGGGAGGGGGTAATCCCTTAATTATATAAGCTATATTGGTATGTGCGGAGCCAAAGGGTATGGTTTTTGAGCCGTTTTGGTCTGAAAACGGGTATAGATTTTGCCCATTTTGGTCTGAAATGGGGTACGTTTTACCGACTGGTCTGAAATAGAGTATAGATTTTTGCCATTTTGACTTTAAAATGGGGAAATTTCCCCCGAAATTTTATGGGTCAGGTCTGAAATAGGGTAGGGAAAATCACATATTTTGGTCTGAAATAGGGTTAAGGGTTTCAAGAAGCAGGCCGCACACCCGCACGCAAATTTTTGGGGAGTATGTACTCAACGTACCCAACGTACTCAACTCTACTAATCATCATCATCACCATCATCGAAATCTTCAAAATATTTTAACTTTATTGTTATTTATGTAGTTTAATACACACAAATATTATTGCCTCTAACAAGTACAGACAGAAAATCGGGCGTGTACACCCCGATTTATCTATCCACTGTTTAACGTGTCTTAATTAATTAAATTTACTTCGTAAAAGTCGGTAAAAACACGTACAATCCAAGGCGATTATATTTCAAACTAAAAACAATCAAATTAAAATATTTACTCTACTCGCAGGCACATTAATAATTATAACACAAGAGAATGCGTGACGTACGATCGCTCTGTCAGCGTGACCATGTAACAATCGTCACGCAATCACTTCACGAAAAGTTGCAAGCTTTGCTTACATGCTAAAAGTTAAACTGAAATTTTAATTACCGTACTTACATCTAAAAACGTTCTCATATTTACGTTCTCGTATTAAAATACTACCTAATACCATATTTGCCGTCCTGTTATTATTCCTACTATTATTACCAGAATGCTTTGCGGACAAAACCCGACTTGCTCATGCATGTTCACAGGAACCGCACAGTCACGTGATTTTGAGCCTCTTTTCAAATCTGTGATGAGCTGATATACCGTACTACTGCAGGGAAAATGAGTAACAGAGATCCAACCCGAAAAATTCCATACTGATGACGTAGCTCTACAGAGATCCGTGTAGCGGTTTTGAATTTTCGCGCGCAAGTAACAACCAATCAGAGACACTACACGGATCTCCGCAGAGCTACGTCATCAGTATGGATCAGTCTCTCGAGCGGGCGAAGATTGAACGCGAGAAGAGAGACGTTTGTCTACTCAAAAGAGGTGTGAGTTTATTTAATTTTAACCCTTTCACTCCCAAGAGCGATAAGTTTAAAACTGAGGGGAAAATTGTCAGAAACAAACAGCACCACTTGGAATTACTGCTCAATAGCTTTCATTTGAATGGTCACACACTAGGGTTTCATCCACAGGTTTATTGACTCAAGGTTTGACTCTGGGAGTGAAAGGGCTATCAACTATCACATCATAGAAATCTCGAGCTCATAATCTAATTGTTAATTAAAACACAGGTTTACGTATAACTATGCTCGCCTTTATCAGGGGCACCCAGACAGCCACAAAATTTGCAAACAATCCTTACATCGAAATTTGTGTCTTTTGTATTGTTATGGGCACAATTTGATTGGAACAATGAATCTTTATAAAATTTTAGGTGGTAAAATCTTACTGTCTGATACTACAGCTTGCTGGTACTTTTCCATCCACGAAAAGTCTGAGGGAAAAGGTTGATTATCCGTTAAAAGCATAAGTACACAAGCAATTCGGCTCTTCGAAAGCTTCAGTTTTGTTTACCACCAGTTTAGGAATATTATAGATTCCCATTTTTGTTTACAAAATTACAGCCGTGAACACTTACGCATGTGTTATCAAAACCCTAGAACACTTTTAAATTTACAAAACACTCGTTTGTTATTACAACGAATTCCGAAAGTTCTGAAGAGATATTTAAATGAACCTTTTCGTTGGTTGCTCCTGTTTTATTACAAGCTGTGTTTTTTTACCATTGGTCCGATTTAGCCACGTGGCCAGGCCATTGCTTTTTTGGCGGTAAAAACAACCCGCGACATGCTCGCGAGTCGCGACACCGCGCGGAGAATGGGGAGAGGCGCGCCTTCCCTCAATCTCCGCGCGGTGCTGCCCAATTTTTTTCCCCAATCTGAGCGGACCGCATGCTCGATCGAGATTAGCGAGCGATTACCAAGCGCTGAGCCCTCTGCTCCCACTATACTTTTGTGCTCACCCGGCGCTAGCTTATCTCTTGTTATCTTTTGTTCAGTTTTAAGAGAAAGATGACTGACCTATTTCGTCCTACCTGCATGTTATGAATTGATCAACGCCAAGGACTAAAGCGTTAAACACATGATATCTTCCTAGAATAAACTACTTAGAGATATTTCAGCAAACATTGCTTTAAAAATCGCCACCTATAAGCATGGCATCAATCGATCCATGTTCTAAAGATTTCTTCGTTTTGACACAACAGGCCATTTCCAAGTTCTTTTTGCCTCGGTTTCAAAACGAGTCAGGGTATAAAACCTTTCATATGAAAATTATTTTGTCTCTCATGTTTATTTTCATGCAAATCAATTTCATTGGAATTGTTTCATACCAGGACTCGTTTTCAAACCGAGGCAAAAGGCAACTCAGAAATGGCCTATTCTCACGAAAATATTGTAACGGAAACAAGCTTCACTAAAACTTGCTCTGAACTCGTTAATCCCATTTGTCCTTCTTGGAGGAAACCGAGGCGTCGTCGTTATCGTCATCCATGGTGTTCTTAACTTGTGAGTTGTGATGTTTCTTCAGCCAAACCAGCCACTTGCTGGGATTGCCCGTGAGGTACGTGCTCTTCAGGGGACTGGGTACTGAGCCTCGTACCTGTGTGATTATTGTGATTTTAGAGGATCTCGTCGCATCGTGATAGGGACGGACGATCGCACCGCAGATACCAGTCTCCAATCTAAAGAAACGCAAGAGAATTGTTAAGTGTCTGTGCATAGCTTGATGCCAACACGCCAAGTGGAAAAACGGCGCGTGCCTTGGCATAGTGCCGTGCATAGCTTGATGCAAACGCGCGAGTAAGCTGGGCCAAGTAGAAAAACGGCGCGTGCCTTGGCATAGTGCCGTGCATAGCTTGATGCGAACACGCGAGGGACGACAAGTAGAACAACGCGCGTGTCTTGGCATAGCGCCGTGAGTAGTTTGATGCAAACGCGCGAGTGAGCAGGGCCAAGTAAAAAAACGCGCGTGTCTTGGCATAGCGCCGTGCATAGCTTGATACACGCGAGTGAGCTGGGCATGAAAATAAGTGTTAACCCGACTTGCAGTTAAGTACTTTCGAGTTATGGAAAACGCGCGTTTCTGTACAAAGCTTGATCCGGCAAACAAGCGAGTGAGCTGGACCTGAAAATTTGTGTGAACCTGACTGGCAGTCAAGTACTTTCGAACTGGGAAAACCCGGGAGGAAAACGCGAGTGTCTCGGAAAGAAATAATATTTGAGGTAAACGAGAAATAAGTAAACAGATAAAAATAAATTTGAAAACATATTTGAGGAAGGCTTCATTCAAACTAGATAGTGGAAATATTTGATATGGATTCCCATACACTTAATTTCTGACGTATTTGCCCACCAGACAAAATGGCCCCCAAAACCGGAAATGCATGTTAGTGACGTTGAACTTCACTGACAAACCTCATAACTGTGATCTTAGTGTCTTCCCCAGGTACACTCGGATGATTGGATCCTTTCCAGGCCCACGCGTAATAAGGTTCCTCGTCTTCACGATCCAAGCTGGCTAACACCAAACAGCGATTTTTCTTCTTCTGAGAACTGTGGAAGGGAGACAAAAAATATAAGAGCAAATTCTTAATCGATCTTACAGAGATTGACAAGCTGGGGAGCAGTTACTGGAGAGTGCTGTGGGGGCATATGGGAGGGGATGGGTAGGGTTCGAATTTGGAACACAACTACGATGGCCGCGACGAAGGCCTTTTTGTCAGGTTTCCAGGGTGGAGAAAGGCACTATGAGAACTAAGTAATGTTATTGTAAAATGAAATAAAAACTATCACAATACAAAAAAAAACCTGTGAGTGTAACACTATGTTAACACTTGATGCCCGAGCACTAGTGCCTGGGCACCGGACCCAAGATATCATCATGTTGCCCGTGCCCAAGTACAAGGTCTCGACATTGTACTCGGTGCCCGAATTCTAGCGTGGGTACTTGAAAAGAAGGTGTGTTCACATTAGTGCCCAGCGAGAATCGTACTCGGGCACCGTACTCGGGCACCAAGTGTGAACACAGCTTTAAATTGCCCAAGAACACAACACAATGACCCACAAGGGCTCGAATCCCGACGGCTCGATCCGGAGTCCAACGCGCTAACCATTAGGCCACCGCATCTCCCACATGCATAACTGGAAGAACATTCAACTCACCATTTGAGGACTTTAAAGTCGGCCATCTGATCAAGGAATGAGACGCCGTCGAATGTTTTGTCCCATTTCGTTCGTTCATCCCAGTCAGAGACTAAATCGATGGCTAAGAGAAATGGAAACGATTGCGTTACAATCAGCACATGACACACAAAAGTATGACAAGGTTAAAATTGCCATCCAGCACCATTCTTTTTGATACAAATCTTTCCTTATATTTTCAAATTTTCAAACAGTCATAAAATCTCACGCTTATACTTCATGGAAGTTGCCGGCGACCTTACAAATTCCATCACGCTCTTTCCATTTCTGGCACCCTATTTCGTACCACTGTTTCAGAAAGGTCACGTGACGGGGTTCTTTAAAGGGCATATTCTTTTAAGAGATCGACACGCTCTGACAAGGCGAGGTAGAATTTGCTGTTTAGTTACAGACATTAACACTTATATAGTCCTCTGCAATACACTTGTTGATCATTGTTACAATCATGCAAAGTCCTACAGTGTTTGAGCTTTGCCCATGATCGTAGAAATACACTTGAGGTAATCACTCGCTAGAGTACATTACTAGCCCTTCAGTAATTGCACAAAAAAATGTTTCTTAAAACATCGCTAATTCTCCTGCGATAAGTAGTTGTCTAAGCATCTGCCACATGCTGATTTTGCTGACTCGTCCCCAGTCGTCACTCTTGTCTCCTAGCGCGGCCGAGGGGAGCGCAAGGGGTGATGGGAAGGAGGAAGCATCCCCCGCGTCTTGCGACTCCCAACAAAGGAGACAAGAGAGACGACAGGGGACGAGTCAGCTGATTTTGTAATCTTTCATATGAAAATGAGTTTGATCTGAGTTTGATCTTGAAATTTGAAAGGTTTCGCACTTGGACTAGTTTTGAAACAGAGGAAAAGGGAACTCGGAAATGGCGTATTGAGAGCTATTCAATTTTCTTGCCGAGTTCAAAGAAAATGTCAAGATGCAGCTAAAACAAAACAGGACCGACACGCAGTACTGTAATTCAGTAAGAAAAAAAAAACAAGAAAAGAAGGAAAGCCAAGATACAGAACATACCATCTCTGTAAGGGACATCCTTCAAAACCATTACAGCCTGCAAAATTACAGAAAGAAGAAAATGACATGTTTTGTTATGTGGCAGAGACACGACATGTCACTCGCTTCTACCGCGCCGCGCAATTTTGTTTTTTACGCCCACTTCAAGATGGCGGCCATTTACATTTTCTATTTTTTAAGCGCCTAAATATTGTTTCAGGTTAATCAACGGTTTAGAACTTGAAGTTAAATAACGGTTCACTGTCTGGGGTTAAAAAAATGGTTGGAATTATACAACGATTTTATGATTTGTAGTACACCAGTTAGTAACGTACGGTTATGGGAGCACATTATTGCATTAAAATTAGTGTTCGGGTAATCAGATTACTGCGGGTTCGAATTAATCAAGTCACTTTGTGAATTGTGTTCTCTTTTTTGTAGAAAAAGTAATTTAAAACGCCGCCATCTTCACGCTCTGCCGTGTTCCGCGGCGGGGGGGGGGGGGGGGGGGGGGGGGGAGTTTAAATGTTACACTTATCTCGTTACCTTGACAACCGGTGGACTTCCTCGTTCCAGTCCTTTCCGTGAGTAAATCTCCAACTCTCCAGACTTTTTGACGCGCTTCCAAGATTTGAAGCCCTCGTTCTCTATGCTCAGCAGTCGGTCAACGTCAGATTCCCGGATGGGATTTTCGGGTGAATACAGATGAGGTAAGCTACCCATGTCCAGTCCTCCGTACCAGCTTGGAAATGGCCTCAGCGTGCCTTCATTTTCTTCAAATTTGTCGAAAAAGCTCATTTCTGATGGTTAACAAAAACGAGAAGTCAGCTTTAACGTTAATCTTTAGTTTTTACTTTTGGTAAGAAGATCGCGGGAACGCACTTGCCATTATATTAGTGAATCATGATACTAGTGTCGGTGGACAAACCTTAAGGCGAGGTGCAATGTGAGGCCCGAAAAGTCAAAATATCATAGCTACAGTCAAGAGAAGATGATCATCCTCTCTTGCTACAGTATGATGTGATTTTCTCATTTATAACACATTTCTTAAAAGCCCGGGCTAAATGAGGATGACAACTTATGAGAGTTGGCTCTCATTAGCCTGCGTCACAGACGGGACTCAACCGCCGCTAATGTCCGTCTGCGAATTAGCGCAAAAATCCTTGTTCTAGACCCCCAACGACGTAACGAAATACCGGAAGTGCGTTTCGATTCTCATCGACTATCATGAAGTGTGGGCCAAACGAGAGAAACCTCTCGACGACTCTCAATGAAGAAACATTTGAGCTGGTTCAAATTCGATGAGAGCGCACGAGAGTTGCTGAGATCGCATGAGAGTTTCAGGCCAAACGAGAGGGAGAGTTTGAACTTTCAGCAACTCTCATCCTCGTTTGGCCCGGACTTAAAGGGGAAGTATCACGGGGATTTTGACCTTTTTTGGTCAAAACTGTGCTACAATACCTTTACTTATTTACAAAATAATTATAGAACACCAAGAGAAAGAAATCAACCGAATTCGTGACAGAGGAACAAATCATGTTCTATTCTGGCGCATTTTGGAAACTAAAATGCGAGAACTCAATTTTTTTCAAGTTGAAATCCATTTTGACCGGTCTATCTATGGTCAGAGACACTCATATACAGTTTTAGTTCATTAGGGTGGTACAGTAATTTATAACAAAACTGACCATTATTTTTAAGTTTCTGTTAATACAAAAACGGTTTTTAGTTTTTGAAATGACACTAAATCCCCGTGATACTTCCCCTTTAACACATCTATTAATATTTCCCTAAAACAGTAATAAAGATGAACGCACCCTCCGCCTCCTGTACGGAGGGATCTGTAGGCAACAGATGATCGCAGTGTGGCTGGGATCTGTATGGTATCGCCACTTCACCGTTCAAAGACGTCTCCTCGACCTCTGAGTCAGCTCTGGGTTTTTTGTCGTTAGAATCCGAGTACCTTGTGTGTGTTGTAGTCGTGCTAATGACCCGGATGGTGGATGTTGTTCGTGAAGAATCCTTCAACAAAACAACAGGCAAGTTATTGAGAAAGATGTTAATCAGTCAGTGCACACAAGCTACTCGGAAAAAATTCCCGAGTTCTCCCAACAGGAGACGAACCTATGACCTTCCGCACATCGGTCGGACGCTCTACCACTGAGCTACAGGAGACTCGTGGGAGACGACTACTACAACGACTACAACATAAGCGCGGTATTTATGATGTACCTTCTCATCATGGCTAGGAATTCTCCTGGTCTCAACAGTGTTCACCATAACGTATTTAGTGTCTGGGGTCTCGTCATCGAATACTTCTGGAGGTTCACTGTACGATGTTTCACTTGTTGCCGACACAAACGACTCGTCAACTGCACAAGGAAACAAAAAAACCGCATGAAATAGCTTATGTAAGCAACAAATTAAAGAAATAAGCTAGTTATACAGTAGGGAACCCCGTTAACTCGAACTCCCAAGGGAAACTAAAAATACAGTAAAACCCCGCTAACTCGAACTCTGAGTTTTTTCAAAGAAAGAGGCGCTACCATGGGTATCACTTCGAAAAGTCAAAAGACATATTTACATCAATGGAAACCTTAAACTAATGGTCCAGTTTTTTTAAGAATAATCATACTAGACAGTGTATTGAAGCTATAAAAGGAGTGGTATTATGAGTAACCAATGCAGGAGATTTTGATCTAAACTTTACAAAGTCGGGCAGACTTTTTCAAGTTCTGCCCTTGTGTCTTGGAAAAATCGCTAAATAACTAATTACGGTTTGCTCTCCCCTCACTTGATATCTTCCTCTTGATGTTCTAGGCGCCTCTTAATTATCGAAAGTAATCATGTGTTTACATTAATTTAGGGTTTTCTCAGCTTTGTAATGACTTTTGTAAAACCCAAATCAAAGTAATCACTTATGGCCAATCAAACAATCACAAATAATGTAATGAACCAATCAGAACTCAAAGCATGCAACCAGCGCCGCTAAGCGCGGGAAAAACGCGCGTGAGCCGTCACGGTAGATTTTGCTTTGTATGTTTGTATTGATTGGTTAAAAAACCCACAGCAAATTTGCTATGATTGTTTAGAGCACGACGAATATAACAAAAACCGTTGTAATATATTCTGACCAATCAGAGGGAATATGATATACTTGCATATTTCTTACCTGGTACTTCCGTCCTCTCGCCATTTATAAACACCCATTTAGTCTCAAAACTTTTGCTGTCTCTTTGCTTCCTTTGCCTTTCCTTCGTTGAAGACCTATCTTCCATTTTCCGTATGTTTTCTTCGCTTTTCCGGCGATAAAGCTCGCCGCTCCTCCTTCGTTCCACTTGCTTCAGCTTCCACCTTTCCCTCTCCTCGCGGCGTCTTTGTTCTTCTTCCAATCTCTCCCTCTCTTCCTCTTCGATACGTTTGCGATCAATAGCATCCAAACGCTTCTTTTCTTCTTCATCAAATTTCTTTCGGTCGATGCTGAGGCGTTTGGTTCTCTTGCTTTCCACCTCTTTACGCTTTTCCTCCACAACCTCTTGGTTCCTTTTATCCATTGCAAGGCGCCAGCTTCGTTCTTCGTCTTCTCGTTTCTTTCGATCCTCTTCCAAGCGTTTCCTCCTCTCTTCCAGCGTCAAGCGTCGCCGTGATTCCTCCTCCTGTCGTTTACGCTCCTCGTCTTCCCGCTTCTGTCTCTCTTCCGCTTCTTTCTTCGACCTCGCTTCCTCCCTACGCCTTTCTCTTTCTTCCTGCTGCTCTCTCCGCCTTTGTTCTTCCTCTTGCTTCAACCTTTCTTCGTCTTCTTTTCTCTTTCTTCCAGCTTCTTCTTGTCTCTTCTTCTCTTCCTCTTCTCTAAGTAAGCGGTCTTGTTCGATTTTCTCCATTCTCCATTCAATCCTCCGCTTCTCCTCTCCGACATCCCGGACAGGAGCTAGCTGAACTGTTGCAACAGACACCACAGTTATCGTCTCCGGCTTCTCCTGCTTCATAACTCGAATCTCCGATTTTAATTCTTTTTCCGCTTCTGCTTCGGCCATCTCTTTCTCCAGTACCTTTTTTCGTTCCTCTTCGAGACGTTTCCGTTCTTCGTCTCTGAATTTTTTCATTTCTTCCTCGACCATGCGAGGTGTTTCAACTCGTTTTATCCACCCTTCTTCTTTCCTCTTTTTCTCCTCCAGACGATTTTTCGCATCCTCTTCGTCTTTCTTTTCTTTCAGCGATAGGTCAATGTCAGAAATGACAACTTCCGTCTTCTTATTCCACCTTGCTTCCCTCTCTTTCTTGAGTTCTTCCATTTTTTTCATTTCCTCCTCCATACGTTTCTTCCTTTCTTCCTCTCGTTTCCTTCTCTCTTCCTCTCGCGCCTTCCTTGATTCTTCATCTCGTTTCTTCCGCTCATCTGTTCGTTTTCTCCGACCTTCGTCTAGCACAGCTTCAAGTTCTCTATCTCGTTTTTTCCTCTCCTCTTCCCATTTACGATGCTCTTCTTCCCATTTCAGTCTTTCTTCTTCTCGCTTTCGCTTCACCTCTTCTTCCCTTTCACGCCTCTCTTCCTCTCTCTTTTTCCTTGCGTCCTCTTCAGCAATCCTTTTCTCTTCCTTCTCTTTTTTTCTCCGTTCTTCATCTTCTCCTAGTATGGCTGTAAGTGCTTCCATTCGCCTTCGATGCTCTTCGTCAATCCTGTTATATTCCTGGGTGACACGTTCGTGTTGTTCCTCCTCGGCATCTTGCTGTGGCACGTCGTCCTCCCCGTCCGGTTTTTCCCGCCGTTCAAGCGTCCTTTCCTCGGCGAGAACCAATTGAATTCGCGCCTCAGCTTCTTTCCTTTCATTGTTATCCATGTCTACACCGGGTGGCTGTCTTTTAACTTCTTCTTGCTCAATGATAATTTGAATTTCTTCCAATCTGTTTTGCTGTTCTTCCTCTATTCGCTGTCTTTCCTTCGCCTCTCGGATGATTTTCTTCTCCTGTTCCTTCAGCGAGTCCTCGTCTGGGACGCCATCTTCGTCATTATGTTTCTCGTACGTTGTCACCAAAACTTTCTCTGTAAAATAATACAAGCGATTTGCATGAGTGATCAGTAGTGGACAAAAGGCGCCAAGCGCGTCACCTGCCGCCACCAAATGGCGGGAAACGAAACGTTGAAAAGGTCTGAATGTTTCTTCCGGTGAACGCTAAAATTTGATTACATCAGTTGGCAATTGTCGGCAGACAGCGAAAAAAATTATAGATTCTTGTAAAATTGTTCCTTGAGCTGCAAGCCTTGTCAAACTTCAAGGCGTTTGTTCGTGAAGTTTAAGCCATGGGAAGACCTCCCCACCGACCCCTACGGTATAAACACAATAGCTGTTGTGAAGAAATATATTTCTCTTTGAATGAATAGAAGCAAAGCAACGAGTCTTTAATTTCTGAAAGACTCAATAAATAATCCCAAACAACACAAATTGGCGTTCACTTTCCTTTCAACTAACTTTAAGAATCTTGCGGCAAAGTTTGAAAATATTTTAAAACCACTGTATCATTTGAGATCCACTATATAATAATGATGATAGTCGTACAGAGAAATAGACTTGAAATCAACCTGAAAAAATAGATACAAAAATATATTTCCGTCAGTCGATTTCATTAGTCAGTTTCATCTCACTTACCTAAAACGTATGTGCCTCCGTCATCCGATTGAGCATTCGGGAATTTGTCTGGAAAATAAAATGTTTTAAATTTGTTTTACGACACGAACACAAAATCATCGAGAAAAGTTAAGAAATCAAAATAGTATTCAGCTCATACTAGCGACAATAGCACACGACTGGCCCGTTAAATGAGCGAAGGAAATGTTAAAACCACAACCACCGCAGACTAAAATACGATAATTTACGCTTGATACGCCGCCTTCTAGTTTCGGCAAATATATATTTACATGATAGTGTTACAAGGAAATTTAATGTAGAAAAGATTCCTCTCTGGGGTCATTAATCTGGTTGTCGATTGCGGTACACAGACAGAACTCAAGATAGCTAACAAAATATTTGAATTACAATACCTACCAGTCAAAACTACGAAAACTGAATACGTATCTCTGTTTCATGGCGATTATTGTGAATATAAAATTTATAGACAAGCGTTTGCCGTTTCTCAGATAAAGAACTACATGAAAATCACTCCTTCTACAGAGAAAATATACTTACCTTCTGAAATCTAAATAGTACAAATTGAAGAATTCAAAACTACTAGAAATATTGCTCCCAGACTGATATCGTTTTTGCGTGAATAAAGAAATGCATGGCTTTGTAACCGCGACTTGTGTTTATTTTTTAATAAACTATTGCCAGCCGCTCGAAGCAAGATGGCGTCGAAATCTCGAAAAAATTAAGGTATATTATAAACGGAGCGATATTACTAAAAATAATGTAACCCTGTAATTTTTGCAACATCCTCTATTCCATATACAAAAAATGTTTATAAAAACGAGACCGCTTCATGCTTAATAGAGCTCAAAAATATATCTTCTCCAAGATCAGAGAGCTTATAACGAAGTGATCTCAATTTTATATGCAAATTACAGGACAGCTGAAGATTACAATGATTGGTAATTATCACTTTTATTGACTTCTAAAAATACAGAAGTCTCCTCAAAAGTTGTGGTCAGCCGTTTGCAAAGATCGCTTCATTAGCGTACACTTAATGAATTCTCCAACAAACAATGCTAAGTAGTAAATGTGTTACCTGTCTACACATGAACCAATGAAAACGGATGAAATGCTCGGATCAAACAATGCGTTTTGTGGCTGTTATTAAGTAACTTGAAGTTTAAGTGGAATATGTAAATTTCAAATGATTGCTATCCGATAATAAATTGACGGAATATTTTCTGCTTTAAGAACAAAACATTAAAAACGGTTAATTTTTGTCGCCGTAACTAATATAAACTTCGTGTCGATGTACATGCAGAGACCCTGGGAACGAGGTTGGTCGATGTAGTGAAACAAAACACGTGGAGCCTAATCCCACACAGACGCTATTGAGGGCCGCACACATAGGCAAACACATGATTAAAAACACAAGTCCTTTCAAAATAAACAAATGGGTATAGCATATGCATTTAGCGAGGGAACGACGGAAAGCGACGTCTGTTTTATGAAATGGTATCGCTTGTGACAAGCGACACACAGCAACAATTTGGAGGATTGGTGTAATGCATGACAGATTGCATGTGGTTTGCTCGAAAGTGAAAATAAATTTGCTGAATCTATTAAATCTCATCGCGCGGTCACCTCGTTAGCTACTACGTGTAAGAACAGTTCGCTTGATAGAAATTTAAAATTCACTCATATCCTGATAAACAGGCTAGAATGCTGTGTTCTTTAGCATGATATTCCTTGCGCAATTGCTTTTATATATTGTTGAAGAGCTTTCACTTCGTACAATGAGCAGACATCATAGTTTACGTTGGTTTGGGCCTTTGCTTCATTTTAATGTGCAATCAATAGGCGTGATTTTGTAACGAAAATTCTGTGCTTAAACGAAACTAAAACATGTAGCCAGGAGGTCACGTTTGCACGTTTGATCATGAACGAAAAACTTAATATCGGCCCCTAGCTAGGCCTTCGCGCGCCGTGCAATCATGATTCGAATTTCATGCCGCCCAAGTCTGTATGATGAAGCTTTGTGTCGCCAGCCAGCACGCTCAAACTATATTCTATTTTGCGCCTCGTTTTTGCAACTGCACCGTTTCTAAGTAGCTATACGTGAACAAGAGCAGAACAAGAAGAAACGAGAACGAGTTCTTACCTCCAATGTTCAGCGCAGCTCCGTACAGTTCAACTCTCAAGCATGGCCAGCAATACCAGTCAACTGGACAGAACCGCACATATCGAGTGATGATTTCGTTCTCCAATTCCTTCTTCTTTACGCCCCAGTTGTCCGTATTACCGTCGATAATCTTTGAAGAGAGAACCGACAGCAAAATATCAAGCGCCGCTCGCTAGGTTTTATTTAAATTGCACAAGCTACCGCGGGATTGGTTTTCTTATGCAATTCAATTTTACAAATGACTA
Source organism: Desmophyllum pertusum (assembly GCA_029204205.1). Lineage (NCBI taxonomy): Eukaryota > Metazoa > Cnidaria > Anthozoa > Scleractinia > Caryophylliidae > Desmophyllum > Desmophyllum pertusum. Next base: position 893,783 of record MU826351.1, read on the forward strand.
AATGAACAATAGGCTTAATGTAATAAGCTCACGTACCAGCCGATGAAAAGTTTGTTATGCAAATTAGCCACGCGATCGCTAAGGACACTGATTTCAAAAGCATCAATTGTTACTATGGTTTTTTGAATAAAGAACTGGAAATTTGAGCTTGCATAAAATAAAAATCGGTCAGACTGTAAATATTATTGAGCTACAAATTATTTGAACGGTATATATAGTCCTGCGAGCATGCAGGCTCACAAAAAACGCGCGCGCGATCGGCCGATAGCCGCGAAAATGAGCCGGCTTGCCGGTTATCTCGCCCTCCCGCCGATCGCGCGCGCGTTATTTTGTGAGCTTGCTCATATGAAGGATTTCCGAGAATTTCCGAAAGCCGACGTTTTCGGCTCACAAAAATATGTACGAGTCCTAGTCCGTGGGAGGGAGGGACGTTTACAGGAGGCGGGAGAACTGAGCTGCGCGGCGGGAACTGGCGGGATTCCCAAGGTGGCGGGGAGAAACCGTTGAGAAATATTCTCAACATGCCATAGAAAAAAGTACAAAGAGGCGGCCGAACCACAACGGAAGGGGCGGGAACCGTGCCCTACAAGCCGGGAAGCGGGAAGTTCAGACTCCCCTAGTCCAAGATTTATTAGTATTCTACCCAATCCCACTCGAAACTGTCACGCTCGGTCCAGTTCCTTTTTCGGACGCGCGTTTCGATGAACTATTCACGGCACTACAATCTATTGTAGCTTAGCTCGCAATCCTATCACATGTAACCGGCGTCGTGGCTTACGTTTAGCTAGACGGAAAATCGGGATGCAATTTTACTGCAGTTACGGAACTAATAACTAAATTATACAGACAAGCGCAAAGCCGCGCAAAGCGCGCAAAAGAGATGTTAGGGACTGTGCAATAATTACAGGAGGGGGGGGGGTTGGAAAACCAGAGGGGGGGGGCATAAAGTAAAATCAAAGCAAAGGAGAGGGGGGGGGCTCTAGGTAAAATAAGTCACTCAAGAGGGGGGGCTTAACATTTTTATTTAAAGTACATATTACATTGGCGAATCCATACCTATTTATAAGGTGGGGCCCGAAAAATTTCCGGCCCTTCGGGCCGAGGAAGCCTTCACCGGACCTGAAAATAACACACATGCCCTTTTCCTTCTGCTATGGTTCTGTTGAACATTGCTACGGAGGTGATGTTTGTTCCAGACGCGGATGTCCAACAATTAAACATGCAGTAGGAGCTCTTCTTTCTGTTGTAAGATTTTTAATCCACACTAGTGCGTGTAGAGAAAATGTAGCAGCGTAGTTGTATAAAGGTGTGTGTATACTGTGAGGGGGGGGGGGGGGGGGGGGGGGGGGTCGTACATAATTTCTGACTGATTAGAGGGGGGGCAATAACTAAATTCACTCCTTTAGGAGGGGGGTATTACCTAATATTTGGCTACATGAAGCCCATTTTCCAAGCCCCCCCTCCTGATAATTATTGCACAGTCCCTTAATCACATTAATTAATAGCTTACATCATTTCCATTCTCCTCGTAAATCGACCATTTTTCACCGTCTGCAGAGGATAGAAGTCTGTATCGTTTCACGTAGTCTCTGTTTCCGCCGGGATTTCCCTGCGTTGCTACAGCACACAACAAATGAAGACTTCCGAGGTCAATCTACCATAATAAATAAATACATAAAGACTTAGCCTGCAGTAATATAGAGCCCGAGGTGGAGGGGCGCAGGCAAGGAAGGAAACGCATCCCTCCAACTCGGGCTCTACTACTCCAGCGACTGCTACGCAGGCTAATGAGATGAAATAAAGACTTGCCATTGGTAACACTTTCCAATTCCATTCGGAAATCAAACAACTGAGTCCTAAGAACTATCAAAGAGTTATAGTTAGGGAAACCGAACGCGCCGTTCAGTGCAGGAAAGAGACTAAAACCACTGGCTTTCTGGAACCTCTATTTCCATTCGTCGTATATAGAGAACGGTTTTTAATTGACTTTCGAAAGTAATCTGGAATTACTTTGGTTTTACTTTACTACGCTCTGTGGTTGGTTTAAAAAAACGTTAACTCGCGCCACCTACTCAACCAAAACCAATCGCGACTTGGTCACACGCGTTTTCCCGCGCTTGGCGTCGGTCACGTGTATTTGCGTCGTGTTCTCATTGGTTCGTTCTGTTGTTTACGTTTGTTGTGATTGGACATGATTAGACGACTCTTTTAATTTTAGCCAATTGTTGCGCGCAGTATAAACGCAGAAGCTTTTATCACTGAATGATTCTCAAAGTTACAGCTGTCGATCCTGTCAACTCTTCAGTGATCTTGTGAAAGTCATATGATGGTCAGTAACAACTCGTGTTTGTCGTCAAGGAAGTCTAATCGTGTAACAAGAGGAAGTCGCATCGAGTAACAAGAGCCAGCCAGTGTCACTTTTGGAGTCAAGTCACGTCAAGTGCCAAGGGCAACTTTTTGAACCTTCATTATCAAGGAAGTAAACTAGGATGTATTGCAGAGTAAAATTTAGTTCACGAGTGAGAGATGCAAACTTCACCTGTAAGAAGCAGTCTTCGGCTTTTCCTGTGCACCAGGCCGACAGATCGTTCAACCGGGCAAGATATGGCGGCGCGGGGCCTGCGGAGGAGGAAGCTGTTATGTTTTCATCCGGGATAGTTCCATTTTCCATTCCAAGAGGCTCGCCTCCTAAAGACAGAAGGGGAAAAAAGAATAAATAAATAAATAAATAAATAAATAAATAAATAAATAAATAAATAAATAAATAAATAAATAAATAAATAAATAAATATGCATAGATTTAGTTTCCAAAACGGGTCATTCGCTGACTTTTTTGCTCAAGGGGTTGACCATGAAGGACTAGCTTTTAGGTTTTCAGAAAATCATCTCAGGAAAGGTGTCTTGACTGAAAACTAAGTTCTCCTACTAAACAGAATAATAAAAATAGTATGAAACAGCAAGAATAATTTAGATGTTGATTTACCATTAAAACGGTAAAATAGGATAAACTAGAAGTACTCGAAAAACTGAAACAGTGAACTAACAGATTACAAAAATGTAATTTTTTTTATTACAAAAATGTATGTTTTTGTGATTAATTTTAAAATATGCACAAATGGGATGGCCTGGTGGTACTGGTGGTATTAACCGCAAATGTACTAACAAAAACAAAATAAAGAGAAAATATAACTTCCTTTTTCTGTTTACTAAATGACTGGGAATAAAATGATTTATAAATAAAGAATTAAAATGAAAAGATCTAGCTACTTTGAAGTGTTGATAAAAATGACTACACTAGTCCAGCCTCCTCCTCAGAGAGACGTCTGGGTACGAGGCTGACACTGGTCAGTGATATTGAAATAAGCACATCTTTTCGGCAACGAGCAAAACAATTTCCATTTAAATGGTTTTAAAAATGTATTGGGGCTCTAATCTTTGAATAAAATTCTAAAGTGTTGTACATGTTTAAAAAATATAGGGGAAAAAGGAACATAAGAAAAGTCAGTGTTATAGCCTACTACGTACACGCAGTGGAACACAAAACAAAACTGTAATCGTCCCAAAACATTTTTTGCGAGTGACAATTTTGCACACGGATAACTATAATGAGACACTTTTTAAAAGCTCACAAAAGTTTGAGTAATGAATAAATAATGACATAAAAGAAATCGATTTAACTGCCGCTTTGTCGCCAATGTTTGTTAACGTTTTGATCTGGCATGATTCCAATACTAATTCCACGTAAAAAACTAAGAATGTTTTGATCATAAATAACAGTCGTTTAAGTACCCATACCCGAGAACCTCTCGCTGGGCAATAATTGCTTAATTACAAGCAAATTCTAAACTAATGATTTACTGCGTTACTAGCTTCTTTGAGGACATAAAATGTACTCACTTAAAAATATATATTCAAACAGGTGTAATGGAAAAATATACATATAAAGGTGTAAAGGCATTGTTCTGTCTTGGCTTCGAAACTGAAGCCGTAAACAACCGCCCTATAATGCCTGCATGGGAATTTAAAACCAGTTCTAGAACTTGTAGTATCTATCCTCTCAGTCGTCACGTAATAAGAAGAAACAAATTTTCCAGTGATTACGAGAATGACAATACGGTATAAATAAATTTCGATCATCACAGAAATTCACTTCAGTATGACTTCGGAGCTAGTTAGCGATTTTCATGAAAAATCCTAATATTTTGACGATATTGTCGATATTGCAATATGGCACTAAAAATGAAAAAAAAAATATGTTGGAAAAATATGTTTATAACTATAAACAGATGCGCCTAGGTAAAGTTACAATTATAGTATTTCCTATTATAATCTGTAAAATACTCGGGGTAAATACGATTATTTATTTCTCACCTGGAATGGTTTCCACAGTGTAAGATGTCGAACTTTCTACAACTGTGCCCATGGCTTTAACTAACAGAAAAAGTAAAATAATAACAATAATAATTGTTAGCCAGCCACAACACAAGCCGGGCAAATAACTGTGGAATATCGTTTGCAAAGACATCAAGCCAAAGATATGTTATAACAGTATAAACTAGCTGGCTTAAGACCTGCAAAACGATAAATAGACCCTGGCATGAATATTTACCAGTCGAGTTGTATTCCTGGCTCAGCGCCGAATTTGCAACGAAATTATAATAGCACACCTGGCAATGTTCGAAGATGGCTAGTGAAAAATTATTAATATATTTTGAGCTGTCGTGTTTTAATTATGTTCCAGTGCATTCGAGGACAATTGTTGAAAATTTATTCCGGAATGGCAGAAAAGTATTAATTCCGGCACTTTTGCAATCCTTCCTTCCGTATTCTCCGGAAATGAGAATATCAAAATAAACAAAGAATGCGAAATATAGGAAACGACCTGCAACATCATAACGAGATCTTGTGATGAACAATTAATTTGTATAAATATAAAACGAGAAATAAGCTAGAAATAAAAGAGTAGAATTTTACATGTACAAGAAACTTCTGGTAGAATCGTATAAATTCATTTTGCAGCGTCTAGCCCGAAGATATATATCGAATTTCCGTCCTTAAAACAAATTTATTTCCTCATATAAAAGCGACTATAAATAACGAAGTATTCTCGATGATATTCTCTCTAATTTGGAATTTTATTATAAGCACATCTACAGAAAACTTTAAACCTTTTATAGAACAAAAAATGTCCCCTACAAACCGCGTAAAATATCTGAATATTAAGTGAATTCTCTCAGGACACTGAAATAGAAACCGGTCCTATGGAAATTGCGAGAAACTGGACTGCAAATTCTCCAACGAAACTAATTCATCCAGTTTAGAATACAGGCTTTAATAAGTACTCGTGTTAAAACGTTAGATCAACATGTATTTTCATTGTCTTTACAGTCGAGCACTGCTCTGTTAATAATCAAATAATATTGATATGACGAACTGGAACGCGAGTTAAAATTCAATTTAACCTTTCTTGACCTTATGAACGTTTTTACCGATACCAGTATCCCGATACTAGCGTCGTATAGTGCTATAACCAGTCCATAGCTATTAAACTTGCAACGAGTTACTTTATATTCAGATGTCGTGATATCCAAAACAGCATGGGGCGTTGCTTTACGCAAATCTGAAAGCGAGACATGCTCAAATGATCAAGCACAAAGAGCTTTCGTGATCAAGCTATTTTTGAATTCATGTCCTCGATGCAGCATGGAGGATATCGTCATATTGTAGCCACCATGCAACGTTTCAACGAGAATAAAACGTTAAAAACGAGAATAATAATCAGGCTGAAATTTTAATGTTACAATGAAGAACTATTAAAGAGTGTCGCACGCCGAACAATGGACTGTGTTTTGGGAGCGAGAAATCCTTGAACCGTTGTTTATGGTTCGATCATTGTTTTGTTTTACAAAGTTCGCTTCTTTACCCGCTGAGTCAGTTACGCACACTCTACAGACAACTCAAATATTTACCAGGCTGGAGTATTATCGCTCCTTCTGTATTTACTTTCGTGCCGAAGTGTACTTTGTAGGAAATTCGCGCGCACGCGAGATTTCTTGTGTAAACATTTGACGCCCTCACGCGAAGTCGAATGAATTGATAATCAAGTTAAACCGGAGCAACTTGCCTTCAAACTAGTGCAATCGAGACAAATAGAAACGTTAATATTTCATCCCTTAAATCGAAATGTGACTGCTCTTACCTTAGCCAGGCTTGGAGACAGTTTGGAGAGAGTAATCCCGAGCGCCAGGCAAAACGTTTCGCGACACAAACTGATATTAATTCGCTTCGCGTGATGCACGTACTTAGTGGCATTGTGGGATTGAAAGGGCAACGCGAAACATTCAACGGGTTGCTCCGATATGTTTTTTTTTTACATATAAATTCGATACGCCTGAGGTATCTAGATTGTTATGGGAAATTAAACTCATACCTGTCAGGCACTGCGCATAATTGAGATAATTATCATACTGCCCTGGAGCAGCCCTGGAGTCACATAAATAAAATATTTCATTCATTAACACTTTGGGCCGAAACACACAAACTCCCAAGTTGTACTCTACAATTTATGAACACATCGAGTTCATAAAATCTCACACTTCACTACAGTGAGTAGAAGCTCATTATAATTCATGTCGCACGTGACGCGAAGCATGGGCATTTAGTCCATTACTACAATCTACGAAATCTGCAGTTCAAATGTCAAGCACATTGCGTCAATGCAGTATACGGTACTACGATATAGACAGGTTTGTTACGGACAGAGCCGTACGTTCTTGAAAGATTTCTGACCTCGCGCAGTATTTTCAGCAAATAAATTCCTTCACTGCATGCGCAGTGGTGCGCACCAGTGCGCAAACTGACCGCGCTCTTCTATGCAGCGTCTTCGTTCTACTTGACCAGCGGTCCGGAGAGTGCGAAGCGCAATAACGATTCTGGGAACGCGGATTAGACTTACACCTCTGAATACCGACACTACCTCCGTTGCACGTTGGTCTCTGTTGTTTGTTTTTTGGTGGGAATATCGTTGCGATCTGCTGCAATGGCGTCGGCGTGGCTCGTCCCTGAAGGGCGCGGCGTCACATCCGGCTGCAACTTCGTTTTATATTAAAACATGCATGACAGACAGTCAGCCCCACAAGACAGGCAATTACATCCCAGGGAGGGGGTGGGGGGTAGGTTGGCTAGGTGGTAATAAAATTACAAGGTTTGTCAAGTTTTTTTTTTTGGGGGGGGGGGGGGGGGCGGAGTGGTGGGAAACTCTTCCCGGATTTCGTCGGTAAAGAGCGGGAAAACAGAAAGCGCGGACCTTGTTGGGGACTGAAGGAGCGTTGCCTGGGGACGAGGAGGTATTTGGTAACGTTTGTAATATGAGGTTTTGGGGGTGTTACTGTTCACATCTTCTTATGCCCCTTTCCCCGCAACACCGTCACAATAAAGTATTCCTTCAGTTGAAATTAAAGTAAACTTTGGTGGGAGCTTTGGCATTTAGATCAAGAATACTCCAGCCTGTCTGGAGAGATCTCTTATTTCCTTCCTGTAATGAGTAAACCAATTCTGGTTTCAACGACAACTCAAAATAGCATCGATTGTTTTGACGTTGCTTCAGTCTTGAAGTACGTTTAAATGCTTCTGGAAAGCGCTTTGGTAATCAGTGGTCCATCCTCGTTAGTAGCGACGGCTGAAAAAAATCGGCAAAGAGAAGTAGAAGTGAATGGAAGAGGCTAGTCTGGGGACAATGTCTTACCGCGCCACTTCTGGCGGCTCCGTTGATGCTGCCCCTGACTGGCGCGGTAGGGCCTCTTCTCGTTCACTTCTACTTTTCTTTGCCGAGTTTTTCCCTCGCCCCCACTAACTGCCCCTGGGTCTCCGAGGATGGTAATGGTTATGAACACAGAACGGGCACTTCCCTATTAAATGTGGTTAAAAAAAGATCAGCCTTTCGGAAAAGCAACATTGTACCCAGTCTTCAAACTCCTCCGCCTATCGCGCGATATAAATGTACAACAAAGTTTAACTACATTACTTCATTTTATTTGAAGCTCGTTGGACATGCAATTAGAATACAAAGTGTAGTATAGGAAGGTATAAAGGTATTTCGGATAACCCAACCTAACTATATAGAGTTGTGTTACTCAACTCTACCTGATCAATAAAATACGGAGTACAAAATGTGAACTATGAAACTTTTTCAGTGTAGAATAGTTAGACTGATTTTATTTAAACCGTGAAACAACATCTATTTAACAGTTAGTGCCAAATAGTCAAAACTAAACAAGAAAACAATGGAATAAGTGTCTAATAGTATAGTCACTATTCATGGTTCAAGTAAAATCACTCTATAACATGTCAGGAGTTTAACTGAGGCTAATTTTAAAGCGAGCAAAACATTGCCCAAAACAAATACTAAATCGTTTACTTTATATTTGCCATTTGGGCGGATCCTTTTGTGATAGCTAGAAAGAACGTAAAAAATTTAGCTACCGTGACAACTTTGAGGGGAAAACGATGGAATGCTGTAAAAAACAAGGTTGACTATATATTCACCTCATTACTCTCACAGTTATCATGGTTACTAAATGCCACCTGAACTTCGCTATCAATATATCGAATTTCTACGTTTCTCAGCTATCTGTAACTCGTGTAAACAAAGAGCCGCCCATCACAACGATATCATAATGATATCAGTCATGGGCGGTTTCTAGTACAAACTACAACTTCAGTATGTTACGGCTCAAAAGATTTTTGGAAAAAACGACTCACGATAGAAAACGTGGCTAGGTTCTTGAAAATTTTCTGTATTCCAACATGGGGAAAGATGCTTGAATTCCAAATTCTCCCCAGGATAACTCGACAAAAACGTATAACAAGCTATAGCTATAGACAGTATAGAGAATTCTGACGTTGATATTTAATAGGAGTCAACTGATGAAAATAAAATCTAAGAAGAATTAGTTACTGTATAACGGCACAAGTTATATCTCAATTTGATTTTGTGAAATTTGCCAAGACCCCCCGGGGGACACCTATATAAAAGTGACGGGGGTTATCGTCCACAGAATCTTGTTTTGTGGGTTTGCCACTATTTCTAAGACCAATCATGATAGGGCGGTTTTCAATGGACTGTCGAAAGTAATCGCTGCTGCTTTGGTTTTACAGTACTTCACTACGCTCTGTGATTGGTTTAAAAAACTCACGCCATCTATTCAGATGCAAAACCAAAACGAATCGCGACTTGGTCGCACGCGCTTTCCCGCGCTTTGATTCGAGTTCTCATTGGTTCATTGTGTTGTTTACGTTTGTTGTGATTGGCCATTGTAATTGCTATGGTTTTGGTTTCACGACACTCAATTGAAAACCGGTCTAACTCTAACGGTGGTCATTTCACATTTTAAACACCCAAAGCGGTACCGAACCACGAATTTTAACCCCTAAAAGGTACGACGATCACCCCTGTCACCGTTTCATATAGGAGTCGACACTCCCTGGGCCTAGGACACAATCTCTACTCTGGAGCTACAGATTTGGCAGCGTTGAAACCGCACTCAAAGTTATTTTTCACGTCATTGCCATATTGAACGAGAGAGAGAGAGTTTCTTCATATGCTTTATGCACTTTACTCTTGTGGCAAGAAATAGCTAAAATGCAAGGCCGTGAAAAGTTAAAAATAAAAGTATATCCAGCACTTCCTATCTTTCTTCCGTGTTCCTCTACATGAAATTTAAAATGTATCCCCTTTACACACTTGCCAATAATGCTAAAACTTCCAAATGAAATTTCTAAAAAGGTTAAACTAAAATTCTTATTTAATTCTTTCAGTATCCTTTTCATGTATTGCCAATTTGTGACAAGAAAAAAAAAGAAAAAAAGTTTAAAAAGGAAAGAAAAATCTCGAAATTCACTTTGGTTGGTTAATGCTTCATGTAAAACCTTTCAATTTACCCAAGTTGAATTAGGTTTGTAAGGAATTCCTACTGAAGAAGTTCTATGGGTAACAATTCTCCAATTCTCCAATCGGTTTGTAGGAATATGTTATTTTACTTCGTATAACTTGTCAAATGACTTTGCCAGTCAAACACTGGTTCCTATAAATTGCAAATTATATTGTGGTAGTGAGTGTTTCAAGTAGCCTCAAGTTTAACTTAATTTAAGCTCTAACCTACAGGTCAATTCCTCTATCTAATCTCCTACATTTCATACAGGAAATGTTTGGAGAATTTAAATTTAAATAATAATATATAAACTAAGACAACTTCCCTTAAAGGATGATTCATCTCCTAAATTCTTGTGACGTGTACATAAGAGTCATTGTATGTTTGGTTATGTTGATCTTGATGAAGAAACATTGCATATTAGTCATTCTCCACACTGTTCAAGCATTATCATAATGAGAATACTACAGTACTATTGTATCCCATTGCATTTAAATACAATATACAGGGCTGCTACAACCTGTAACAGATGTTATGACTGAGTTGATTTGATTTTGACTTGATGTTACTGCTGATGGTTACTGTTAGCAAAGAAATTGCTAAGAATTGTAAGTTATAAATGCATGAAACATTAGAGACTTATATTTGAGGGAGGTGGTCAAACCGAGCCAATTGACCGTGACCCTGAAGTGTATTAATTAATATACACACATTATATAAATTATGTATATTAGCCACTAATATGGTGATTTTCTGTAGCTTTGACCGTAAAATAGTACTTCTTTTCAGCTCCAAAACAAAATTGAAGAATTGTTTAACAGCAATACAGTCATTCCCTTCCAGAGGAATTTGATTGACTGTATGCATGTGCGAGACTTATTTATTACAAGTCTTAAAGTAAACTATTTATCTAGCACTGCATGACGGAGAAACATGAGCTCTGCAGAACGATACATATACAACCCAAACAAAGAGCTAATTACTGTTAGTTGCCATGGTAACATTACAAATAATTATGATGCATAATAAATAACACTCACTGACCTAACTTGCAATTAAATTCTAATTAATTCCAAATAATTACTAATCCATTACGTTATCAATACTTCCCCCGGTACTGGAAGTGGACTTTGACTTCTTTGGGCTGGTATACGGACTCATCTTGATGTCATTCGTGCTGTCACTCAAGCTCAAATTCCTGGTTCCATCGCCTTGGTGTTTGATGTAGAATTTCCTCAGCATCTGCATTTGTTTCACGGGACTCCCGGCCAGGTAACTGTTCTTGATGAACTGGGGAGCCGAGCCTCTTAGCTTCATCTGTGTAATGATGGTGACGGAAGAAGACTGGGAACCATCATCGACTGGACGTATTATTGTGCCTGAAAAGGACGGTCTCAGCTCTGTGGATGGTACATGCATAAAATTATAGATTGAATTATTTCATCACAATATTGTACGAAGGTGTGTATACCTTTTTGCAATCTAAAGTTTATACAACTTGTAGCAGCTCTCAGAACACACAGTCCAACACTATTGGTGGAACGAACAATAGGACATAAAACATCAACAATGCCCATAGCCCTAAAAAAAATTCTGCTACACACAGAGGGCCAATGAAATTAGTAGCTTAAGAGAGCTGGTACACTACTACCGATCCATTGCATTAAAAAAATTTATAAATAAACTAAAATAATACATAATATTAACTGCGATTTGAATGATCTACCATCATGGGTTGTTTCATTTTATCCAATATCTGAAAGTCGGGAATGCTTACAGCCCAATAACATTTAACACAATGAACCTCTAGCTTCCAGTCCCAAATTGGACCTCTTGATCTGAAAGAACATTATCAATACTCCAGAAAATATCCATATCCCCACCAAGGATGTTTTTTTTGGTTTGAACCCTGGCCCCACCCCTCCAGTTTAGCTTCATACTTTCCTTCCTTTCCCCCCCCCCCCCCTCTGAATTTCCAATCACCTTCCTTGGGGTGGGTATGGATATTTTCTGGAACGGCACAATTTGTTACAAATTTTATGTACCTCACAAAGTTTGACTTGTGTGCGTCTTGTATAAGGGGGTGTTCAGTACTGCATAGTGCCAGTATATAACAACGCTGGTCTGAATCATACCGCTCTAGCGAGGCCAATACAACATCTCTCTTGGTACAAAACAGTGGCATCTTCAGACGGCTGTGTAGAAAATATTGTTTGATCAGAATTTCAAAAATAATGTTGGTTTTTTTGTAGAGATTAAACTCTGAGGTGCAGAAATTAATAATTATGATTTTAGCTTTATGGATTACAGCTTTTTTGGCCCTGTTCTGCACACATTGCGTGCCTACATGAATGATGAAACAGGATTTTAAATAAATTGTAATTACTAAAAGACTGATTTGAGATCTCGTAATAAGGCAACATTAGCAGAATGAAAGCAAGACTTTGTTTTCATTCTTACTTGTAAACAACTTTGAAGTTTCCTATTCTGTCCAACACATCCACGACAGCTGCTGTTTTGTCCCATTCCTGACGCAACTTCCAGTCTGTCATCAGCTTCACGGCTGAAATGAAAAATAAAAAGTTGATGAATGTCAACTAGTCTTTTAACTTTTTACTACTCACGGCTTCAACACTAGTATTGGATATTTTTAACGACAATTCACAGTCTCTGATGTTTCTGAAACAGCATGCTATTAACTGCGAGAAGTCCCCAGTTTTCTGAGAAGAGTGAACCGCTCACCAAATTTGGAGAGGGGGTAATTTGGCCACAAGCTGGTGCACGAGACTGAGCATTCAGTCCTAGGTGCCACTAAATTAGGGGTAAAATTGAGCCACGCCCACAATGCAATACTATGAGAACTTTAATAGAGACTCCTTTTGAAAATATGTGGCAAGCATCTCCATCCCTTTTATAACGGAGTCCCTCCAGGGTATGACAGCTCAGAGCGCAAGTGAGGCTCTAAATAAATTTGATCCCTAAATCATAGATCTATACATGTATACCCTCCTACAATGTATATGTTGTAGTTTAAAATGATTTTAGGTTAAAATGATTTCAAACTAGACAAGTTTGATTTGATTTTTCTTTGTCTTAGGATTATGGTAATAAATCTGAACAAAGGAAAATAAAAATTAAATTAGTTTGAGATCATTTTGACTTAAAAATTCATTTTAAACTACAACATAGGTATGTACACACTTAAATGCTCCAGACAAGATGAAGTGCAGACTGTGACTAACCTTTCTTGAAAGGAACATCCTCCAGTTGCAGCACAGCCTTGGAAAAAGGTAGAACAAGACGGTAGAACAAATATATGTATGTACATCATGACAGCATTAAACAATATTAATGCCACTACAATATATGTGAAGTTATATACTTGTTATAACTACTCTAGATCTTCGGTTACTGGGCATAGGAGACCAATGCAGGCTTGAGACTGTAAATACTGTATTTCCTTGATTAAGTGTCTGGGTACTTGTTTCAAATTTCAGGTTTTCCCAGGCTTGTTAATCCCCATGATTAAACCGGCTTTATTTTTGTACAATTTTATTTTTGGCAAGAAACCTACAGGTTTTATTTTCGCCTTTTCTTACTTCATACATTCAATCATTTTGACTGCTTTTTAAGGAGATGCCTGGGGGTGGGTTTATATTTTAGATATTTTTATCATGATTCTATGGGGGGGGGGGGGGGGGGGGGCTTATTCGAAGAGGGATGCTTATTCGAGGGTGGGTGCTTAAAAAATGGTTAAAAAAGGCACCTGCAAAGCAATCCTCATAAAAATCTATATTAAAAATATACCTTTGTAATTGGCGGAAATCCCTCCTCATTTGAATCTCTTCTCCACACTTCAGCGTCTTTAGTTTTTTTCACGCGTGACCACAATCCTTCCATTCTCTCACTCTCCAGTGACAGGAGCCTTTCAATATCATTTTCATGGATTGGGTTTGATGGCACATAAGGTTGGGGCTCATGAAGTATGGCTCCACCATAGGAGTTTGGAAGATCTAACAGATCATAAAAATAATAAATTTGCTTAATTACAGTAATATTTACATGTGTACTGTTGAGCATGTTCCACTTATTCCAAGGAAGAGCGAGCAATACTGATCTAATAGGCCATTTCCAAGTTGCCTTTTGCCTCTGTTTCAAAACGAGTCCTGGTGCACAACCGTTGTTATGGAAATTAGTTTTACCTGCATGTTTATTGTCATGCAAATCAAACTAATTTCCATAACAAAGGCTGCGCACCAGGACAAGTTTGGAAGTTTTGGTGACAATGTTTTCACGTTAAAACTACGTTGTTGCCATGAGCAACTGACTAGTTTTGAAACAGAGGCAAAAGGCAACTCGGAAATGGCCTATTTGACAGTGGCAGATCCAGGGGAATCTGTGGATAAGCACCATCCCTGATGTTCAACTCCAGAATTTACAGCTGAAAGGCGTGGTATACGTTTTTATCATGTTTCTAGGATAGATTAGGTTACTGTTCATATCATATCTTGATCTTCTCAAAACAAAATGATCTAATATGATATATTCATAATAATTTGTCAGTAGTTAAGGATGAATGGCACACTATATGTCTTGTAACATCAATGTAACTTCATTTATTTCAACCCTGTTGATTCTCATCTGCCAATATCAGGCATTGCTGTCATACCATGGATAATTTACATTGTCCAAATTTTGTTTTGCATTTGTATGTGAAAGTTACATAACAGTCCACATCTTTCATCCTGAAATTTGTTCATGAGATAGTCCTGGTGATTTATTTAAATTTAAAGTTTGCAATGAACAGTATTGAAGATGTTGTATCTGCAAACTGCTGAAGATTAATATTTCAAAATATTCGGTACATGATTCTCATATGGAAAAACACATTAGGGCACTAATATATATACTATATATACTATATATATACAATGTATATTAATTCCAATAAGAAAACTTAGAATAAATTATTATAATTATTGCCATTTTTTAGCATGGAATTGGGAAACAGCTAATCAAATAAATTGAATTAGATCCTGCTGTGAATTCGACTACAGTGTAACTGAACGTTTTTTACCTACAAGAACATAGAATAAATGAACAAAATACCGTTTATTAAACACAAGAAATTAAAACCCCATACAGAATGACGAGAGTAAACGAAGGCAATTGACCCCACCTGATCGCGAGCGTCTATAATAACATTATAACAAGCTTTCATTTAGCAGGATTATTTGTATATTCTGGCAGCCCTGAACGTAGATGATATAACCCAACTATATGTAGTCCAACTAATAAGTTATTTTCTGTTCGAATTCGCGTCGAATCCATCGTCGTTGATTTGTTTGTTCGAAATGTGAGCGAGCGCTCGATCTCGTCACGCAATTTGCATCAGATGTTACTTCGTACAGCTAAATATTCCAATATTTTCCTCGACCCACGTTGTGTCAGTTTATATCAGATGCTGACAGCCTTTGCGAATAAAGATAACAAAAGAGAGACATAAATACAAGTGGGGAAGACGGCGACAGACGAAAATAGAATTCTGCAAGATAAGCTTAGCTTAATTTATAAATTCACGTTTGAATAAAAAATGAATTTGCGTTTCGCACAAGTGCAAACGGTAGTTTTATTTTAATTTTACACGATTGAAGCATAGTGGTTTTCTTTTCTTTATATAAAGTGCAGCGCCTTTAATGTTCAGTTTAAGGGTAAAGAGTGTCTTTCTTTTCTTCCTCAACGTTTACACTACAGTTCGATCAGAGTTGTTGACTGTCTTGTTTAGTTATCGAACTAACGTGCGAGAAAATACCACCTTTAATCCCGACTGAGGCACACATTTTTCACAAGTCGGAGATAATACCATTTATAAATTTCTTTATCCTCGCTCAAATTCTTGTTTACTGTCTCAAATCCCTCCCAAAATCGTTGCGAAATTGTATAAACAGTTTTCATCGATCAGCGACCGCCATCGAAATTGAGCAGAACAGAACTTGGTGAGACGGGCAATGGGCCCACCAACAACGTTTCTTTACAAGCTCTAGAATTCTTACAAACTTACTCCGTAGTTGCTAGGATTAACACTTACCTGGATCACTTTCCGCCATCTTTTCTGCACAAACAACCAACCGAGCGAAAAACTCGGGACTCGTTTCTTCTCGTTCACGCGGTGGAAAATCCTGACGACGTCATAATTATTCACAGTACTCTGCCTGGCGGACAGTTGGAAAACATTTGACGTCATGATTTCTATAAAAGTATTTCAACAAATACAGTTTTTGGGTTTTGTGATAATTAATTTGTATTCCTATTTATTTTTTGAAATTTATGCGTGAGTAAACGGGTTAATTTTATAACCCTTAGGCTACTTACATTCGATACTAAAATTCTGGATGTTTCGATCACGACACACCTCGATCGTGATCGTGACGTCATAAAATTCTAAATTCAAACTGCTATATATTGATCCTAAAAACATTTGTCCATGCAATTATGTCAATTATAGCGTGGGAAATTTCTTCGAACGTCTTTTCTGCGAAGCGCTAATTGCTGGGAAAACTTTTGTGCCAGCAGAGAGCTTCGTTTTGGAGAACGTTTTGAAATTTGAGACAGCCTGGCTCAACGTGATCTGAAATGTCACAGAAACCAATAGGTT
This sequence comes from Desmophyllum pertusum, assembly GCA_029204205.1. Taxonomy (NCBI): domain Eukaryota; kingdom Metazoa; phylum Cnidaria; class Anthozoa; order Scleractinia; family Caryophylliidae; genus Desmophyllum; species Desmophyllum pertusum. Next base: position 910,367 of record MU826351.1, read on the forward strand.
CGCACTTGAACTCTTCAGTCCGTCAGATCAGAGTGTAATATATATTACAAGTACTTGCTGTAAGGTCCTGTAATAAACGACATCCCCGTAAGAATTTATCGCGATTACCATTTTTAACATGCGCTTTTACGTATAAGTGCACGAAAGAGTACTGACAAGGGGGCTGATATCTACTCGCAGGGTAGCGTCATAGCCACGTATTCTTATTCTGGATAACACAATATACGGCAAGCTGATCCTAACGCAAACAAGAGTATAAAATATACAGAAATAAATGTAATATACAAATTTACCCCTAAAAAATGCACTCCCAGAAAAAAAAAACTAGTGAAATCCCTTGGCTCAAAATTGGACCATGATGTACCAAGCATCCACACAGTAAGGATGCAGGAACGGCAAAAATATGTCTGGAATTGAATTAGCCCATGATCCCTGAAATTGAAAATGCACTATACAGCAGTGGTATGATTACCATGATTAGAATGTAGCCGCCCACGTTGAACACCCAGTAGCTAATACAAGAGCGGAGTCAGAGTGCCTCTCCAGTGACGTACGGGAAAAAACAGTACGTGTCAGAAGGAGACAAAACGCTTATAATAAAGGAAGACCTACAGTTTTAGCTTTCTTTCCTGTTTTTACTCTGTTTTAGGTCTGGAGAGGAAGTTGACAAGATTTGCAAATCAAATTGCTTTCTGATTGCCAGTGAAAATGTCGAATTGGATTGGAGAGATACTCTCGCGCGCGACCTTCACTCTCTCGCTATACTCATGCATCGCGGCAACACGCGCGTCGATGTCTCGAGGGAAAAACAGATAAAGTCCCAAATGTAAAAAAAAAAAATAATAATTGCTTAAAGGGGCACTATCTCAAAATTATGACCAAGTACCTAAGCTCATACACGAAATGGGGTCCAGCACATCGGAGGAAGATATCAAGTGAAATGTTGAATAGTAAGAAGTAATGGAGGGCAACTGCGTAGGGCAGAAATTGAGATCAAAAGCTCCTGCATGGGTAATTCATGATAGCACCCCTTTCGATAGCTTCAGTACATTATAGTATAGTAATTTTTAACAAAACTGGACCATTATTTTTTTAGGTTTCCGTGTAAATATGTCTTTTGGCTTTTGATTTTTCGAAGTGATACTCGTGATAGTGCCCCAATAATTAGCCATCTATTTTAAGAGTTTGATATCTATTCGAGAAACATTGATTTGTTTGTCCCATTTTTTTGAGACACAAAACGCGTCCAATAAAAATAATCGCCACTTCCATTCCTGAAAAGCAAACCAAAAAGCATTGCTGAGAAATCGAACGACTGATCTCGAGTACAATTAAAGAGTTCTCAAAATGGCACGAGTCTTTAATTAATTTGCGGAGAACTTTCAAAATATTTAGCCTGTTCCAGGCGTTCTGATAGTGGGGGAGCGACACTAAAAGACGCGCGAAGAGTGGCGAGTGAGAAGGTCTTGTGCGATTTTTTATTTATACATTGTGTATATATAATACTGCTTCAAAAGAACTCGTGACGATCGCAAACCTAGTTTTGCGTGTCTTCAAGTTTTGCGATTTGACGTGTCTCCCTGAAATGCATGGCGTCTTCGGAAGAACTTCTACTCTTTATTTGGTCAAATATAACAATTAACATTACAAAGTAAAACAATTTAATGTATACATTTCCGCGTTTGGCCGCCGTTTCAATATAAACTTAATTTGACTCATATACTTTCCTTCAAGACTGAAACACTCAGTGACGCCTAAACGTATACTGATCGAGACTATTGTATCTATAGTGTTCAGGCGGTTCTGGCCCGTCAACTAGACTTATCAGGACGTTTGACCAAAAGCAGAATTGCTTCCACTATCAGCCATAAACACACTGTAAAACATTTCACTCTGAAGATGACTTCCGCTCAGGTTCTAGAAACGAACTACCGACACTCTTGGGTTCAAACCATTTACTATGTTACGTTAAGGTTGCTGAGCATCTTCGGTGACGAAAACCGCGGGCTAACTAGACAAACTGGTAGTTATTCCCCAGAGTTACGGAATTCCGGCGTTATGCGTAGCTCAAGAAAAGAGTCAGTATCTTGAGGGAAGTGATCGGATGTACACAGGCTAAGTGAGTGACATCTAAAGCGGACACAAACTTTTTCAATTCTTTGCACAAACCGCATACATGTTAAATGTATACGCCAAACAGACTCAGGGATAATTAAAGCAACTGTAAAATGCCTTATGGTGTGTAAATTTTCCCAACATGCAACAGTCGGCCACACGCAACCAGAAGAACAGGCAACCCTCTCTAACTTACACCCCCCCCCCCCCCCCCCAAAAAAAAACACAACACACAACAATGGTTACAAACCGACATCGACAAATTTAAGAATACAAAGTTTATTTCAACCCTCTCCTAAGTGTGCCTCTTGCAGAATATCGTTACTAATAAACGAGTCATTTACAGTGCAGCCGATACAACCCAGACGAAACGCTGCCATAATTATTTCCTTAACCACATACACGACGGTTGCACAAGTTTCAATCGACGTGGCCAAACGTAGCAACATTTGCCGACGCGCCAAGCCAGGTTCTAGCATGCATGGGACGAAACTGGGCTTTGTCAAATACGTGGAAGAGACCAGTCAATGAATTTACAGGAATGACCGGGATCTGCAAGGTTGTTGGTTATATCGGGGCTGCTCTGCTCTTCAGGTTAAGTTTTTAAAATAAATAAGCTAAGGTCTCTTGAAAACACCTGATTGTTGCAGGCATGGTGTGGAACTTTGTTTTGTGTTGTACTTGAGCAGGAGAAACCTGTTAAACAGGTTTGCTACAGTACAAATATCGTGGGAAATTTCAATTTGTCCTTGTTTTGAGCGATAACTTAAAAAAAAGATTTAAATTTCTCGTTTCAGTAAATTTCACCAATTGATATTATTTGACAATTACTTTTGTCTCTTAGAGTAAATCTGTGTTTAGCAGGATAACCCATTGTATAAAATATACCTGATTAAATACCAATATTTTATAACCACAAAACAAACGTAACGTCTTTGTATATAATTCATGATGCAAAGACGATAATAGGTGACTGAAGTAATAAATAATAGGTGACTTTACCGACTCGAGTAATATTCCCATTAAAATTATAGTTTGCTTAAAATACAATGGGTCTTTGCATATTACGGTCAGTTGCTGAAACTGATACACTGATAACTGATGACACCAAAAGCCTCGTTTACACGAACGAAATTCTTTTCAAATATCTGACAATCGTCATACTGAACCTAAGTTATATGGTCTATGGCCCTAAGCTCGAGTCTCCTGTAGCTCAGTGGTAGAGAGCGTCTGACGGCTTGTGCGGAAAGCCATAGGTTCGATAGTAAGGAAGTACAAATCACAAAAGTCTGACAATCTCAAAATCCTGGGCTGACAGCATGGGACACGTGAGGGACGCTAGACAGCCGGTCACACAGTTTTCGTGAGCCTCGCAATATTTCCCATTTTCAGCTTTCAGAATGCTGCGATGGTCCGAAGATGACCCTTTTCAAGTAATCATTGCGAAAAAATGCCATGTGGGTCCAACTGTTCGCAGATCTCTCGGAACTTGTGGATCTTTAGGGTACAGTTTCTCGATTTGCGAGGACGTCACACTTGTGAGCCTTGGGATAAACAAACAACAGCGGTGTTATATTGCTGTTTATTAAAAATATATGCAAAACAAATGCAGCAAGTCCTGCGGCTCAAGAACTGGTCTTTACAGTCACGGCAACAGACTGAACCACGGTGCAGTACTTCATTGCCTCTCCAGACAGACGGATGCCAACGCATGAACAGATGGATAGAACATGCATTTGAAAAACAACTTTTTATGATGGTTACTATGCACCTAGCTCAAAGTTAATTTTCAGACAGAGAAAACAAATATTTCAAACTATAAACATAGCCTCAACTGCATGGCAGAAGCTAACCAGTTGGCTATTTACAAAGCGCAACCAAGTTGTTGAACTCGGGACTATCGAGAAACAAATCCAGCTAGTGATAGGATGGAGGATTTGAACTCAGGACCTGGACTGGATTACAAGATCAGTGACGTAACCACTCAGCCATACTGCCTGAGAACTGATTGAGCCCGCGGTTTTCGTCCCGAAGTTGCTAAGCAACATGACCGTATCCTATTAAATTGCGCCACGATGACGTGACAACTTTCGGAATACTCTCGAGTGTTCGAGGTAGTTTTTGATTGGATAACAAAAATCGGAAACTTAACGAGTGCTCCAACGAAGATTTGCCAAAAACAGCACTTGTTCCACCGACTGAAGTCACTTACTCAAAAGTTATGCGAGGTCCTGGCAGGACATCACTCATAGTTTCCAGTGTAAATTTATTTGTACTTATTACCTTTGCCCAGTGTGGCTTGCCACCAACTGACATCATGAGGTCTTCGAAGAACGTCCAGTATTTTTCATGTGGAATCGATTTGTCATATGGCCTGGAGAAATAGGTAACACAATAATGAGCTCAGTCCTGTGCCAACTCACATAATAGGGGTTGGCCGCTTAATAGGGGTTCGACTGTATATCGTAATATCTTCAATCTTCGGAAATGTCCGCAAAACGTTCTCACGACCTTTGGACAATTTTCGGGAAATCTTCGGAATCTACGAAAATGCTAAATTTCTCTTCTCGTGTTTAACCCGGTATCTCACTCGTTTACTGCGCTCGTCCGTGAGATACCGACTTGAACACTCGAGAGAAATTTTATGCCTCTGCACCCCATGTCACAGGTGAGAAACCAAACCTGCTTGAATCTCTGACAAATTTCTTCGAGTGTTTCCTTCTAGTCTGAAGTGTTAGCCGTCTCCTAGCCCCCCCCCCCCCCCCGGCCTTCGGGAGGGAGGGGGGGGGGGTGTTGGGGTGAGGAGACGGCTGACACTTCAGACTAGTTTCCTTCCAGCTTTCAACTGAATTTCTTAATCCATGTCGTTTCACAAAGCAAATTAAAGCATTAAACCATAGGTTCCACACCTATCTATGCCACTGTAATTTAATTCCCTGAATTACCATATATTAAAAATTTCCCAATTCTGTATTCTAGAGATTTGGTCTTCAACATTTCAGCTCGCTCCCATAAGTGACACTTTCACACTTCGCTTGCATTTACTTGACCTAAAGAACTGTAGCCTGTGAGAGCAGCCGGGGGTGAAACAAGAACCGAAAAAACCGGCTGATCTCGCAAGCTAAAGAACCGCAGCACTGTAACAACAACATGAAACATTTATAATTATTTAACAGCATTTACAAATATTTAACTGTGCCTTACCTAAATGAAATAATGTTGATGAAGCACATGTCTTGCTCATAACATGGACTCATGTAGATGTCATCTTTTTTCACAAATCTAACTTCAACTATTCAAAACGGAATAAAATCAATCAATCATTATCTATACATTTTAGGTCCGCAATGAGTGCAAAGACGCTAATAATTATTTTAATATCTAACGCATTCGCACGCATTGCGGGCCTATAACGCTAGATAATTATCTAGCGTTATAGGCCCGCAATGCGTGCAAAGACATTAGATAAAATAAGCCCTCCCCAGCATTTTGTCAACAATTTGCAGGTACAATACAGTCAACTCTCTCAAAGCGGACACCACTGTAAGGCGGACACCTCTCTAAGGCGGACATGGTTGCTTGGCTTGTCCTGGCCAAATTTCACTTGTTTTTCTCTAACTTAACTCTCTTTAAGGTGGACACCTCCATAAGGCAGACAGCTGGAGCTGGTCCCGAGGGTGTCCGCCTTAGAGAGAGTTCACTGTATTATTATACTCCAGCACTGGAGAGCGGTAATGTAAGAGTTAAAAATGTTTTCCCCAATAGATAGCCTGCGAGCGCAGACATATTTCCGGCTCGAGTTTCCCCCCTGTGCTCGCAGGCTACCCAATAGAGTCTCTCTTTTGGATAGTAGAGCGAGCGCAAAGTGCGAGTGAATGGAAATCCAGCACGGAACGCAAGCGAGCGCAAAGCTCTACTATCTGAAAGAATGACTGCTCGCAGTCTATTTCCCCAAGAACATACACACAATGATGATATTTGCACGCTTGCATGTGCGTTGGATTGGGTGTCCAACACACTATTAAACAATACACTTTTGAGTTGACTGAAGGCTAAAATGACCAAGTGCATGGGTAATGAAGAGAAGTAAGAGAGAAAAATGTTTGTCTTACCAGGGAAGTGTGCATTAAATCCAGAATCACTAAACCAGCTTTGAAGCTCTCTAAGTACATATACAGTCTGATTCCTAATGAACAAAAAACACAACCATTTGTATGCGTACATGACTGTTATATATATCAGTTAAAACCCTTATATTAAATCATAAAATAATATTCTCTGAAACTGCAAAATAGGGTACTACGATTAATATCAGTTGAGTTAAAGGTACGAGGGAAGTTTGGTGACAAGGTTTTCACGTTAAAAACTACGTTGTTGCCATGAGCAACTAGCTTGGTTTCCAGTAGTAACCTGTCTCAGTCTGTCAATGACGTCAATAGTAACAAAGCGCACAAAATTCTGAGAGACACTTTCTTAATTAGACGTCAATGACAGACAGGTTACCATTAGAAACCAAGCCAGCTACTCATGGCAACAAAGGACTGTAGTTTTACCGTGAAAAACCTCGTCACCAAACTTCCCTCGCGCCTTAATACTCAACTGATAATCGTAGTAATCTGTGCTTATGCCAGAATTCAGTGTTGATCTACAGTATCAAATTAAAATTTGGTCTTCAGGCAAACTATCGATAAAGCGACTGTGCCATTTGATAGAAAACTCAGTTATGTAGTAACTGTGCCAGTGGCAAATATAAGTGGATTGTGTTACACATACATGTAGAACCTTTTGAAAAATGTAATAAAAGCTTACTGTGGAATGGCCCACTCAGAAACATACTGCTTAAACAGGCAGTCAAAGTTGAATACCTAAAAAACATAATCATGAAATTAAAATTTAATATTAAATATTAAATTTAACAAACAACACAACATAGCACCATCATTTCTTTCCACAACACAACATATTTGTGTTATGTTGAAAACAAAAGCCATCTGCATCAGATGTTTTTTAAACAACCATTTCATCAAAATTGTAACAGTCGAACACTATAAGCACAGGGTTCCAGATACGGCAAAGTGTCAATGAGGAATTGGAACAGGTCAATAGATAAGCCTTACCAAATTTAATCATCAGATGCTTAATTTATCAGGTCAGGTAGCCAACCTTGTCAGGTTTTTCACCCGAGACCCCCTAGGGGGAGGGGGGGGGGGGGGGTTGAGGGGCGGAGGAACTCCCATAGAAAAGTATCTGGGGGTGATCGTCAGAAATTTTGGAAAGAACCCCTAAAAGGTACCAAATTTAAAATTACTCCAGGTTGCCTTACAACACTCATTAATAATTCATAAAAAATAGTAAAGTAAAATAAATCGGATACAGATTTCGTCCTGATTTACATAAACGTTTCCTTTGATAATTTAGTCACCTAAAATGATATGTATAGCCAAGATAGTCAATAAACAGGAACATTTAGATGCATTTGTGTCATAAGCTCAATACAATATTCACATCAGATCTGTATGGGATTTACAATGGCTGACCTTCAGCTTGCCATTGTATAATCAGGGGAATCAAGGAAAAGTTCCTACCTTGTAACTTTGATTCACTCTGCTTCGAGGTTTGCTTTGAAAAAGTTGAAAGTGTCCCCAGTTGAGAAATCGAACAAGAGGTGATACAAATGAACTGTCAATAAAGAAAGCCGGGTGAACTGTTTAGTTAACAAACAAACAAACAAAATTCTGTAGATGGGTACAGCGTGACCTTACCCTGGGTGCCAGAGGGTTTTTTTTCCTTTGCGAGGAACGCTGATGCCATTAAAGTGAGTGGCGATGGAGCGGCAAATTTTTTTTTTTTCGCTTACCACATTGTGCCCCTTTTACTCAGACTGTGTTCCCTATCCCCCTCTTCTGCCCATAATAAGCAAATTTCACAAAACAATTTTTGAAACCAAACAAGAATAAAATGTTGTAAGTGACTTCAGCCTTGATTGATCACCAAGAACAAGCCATATTGAGCCAGAGAAAAATAAAAACTAAACTGAAAATAGAACGGACTGAACAAAACGTCCAAAATGCATGTAATTTTGCTCACTAATTTTGGACGTTTTTCCAGTCCGCTCTTCTAATATTAGAAACAAACCTCAACCATAACATAAACTCTAAAGAATAATATCCAACAGCATAATCCCAAAACCAACTTGGATTGTCCTCTATGGGCTGCAGACAAAATAATGATGGGATTTAAATTAACTACAAGAAAGTAAGTCTTGTGAACTGACTAGGTTTTCGTAAGGCATTTTTGCTTCTATGAAGGGCAAACACTCAATATTAGCCGATTCACCCTCGGTCATAGACGCGTACATGTACAACAGGAGAGAAAAGGGGCGACCAATCCATGGATACCACCCCCATAGAGTTTAATTCACAAATTTGAAAAAGGGTTGCATTCTTACATATTAACACTCCATTCCTTTCTTGGAGACAATGACATTGTAATCATAATTTTCCGCCATCATGCATGGAAAATAATTATTGATGTGTTATTAATTTAAGATGGTGGATCTATTAGATAGCAGCTCAGTTCCATCGCATCCATCATGATCCTCCCCCCCCCCCCCCCCCAAGGGAAAGTCATGGAGTGTGAACTTGGCATGTACATGTCCATGCAACCAAGGGTTTACATGAACACCTTTAACAATTAACAACTTCCAAGAACATTTACCTTATTTGTCCTATTAACATTATAACTTGTAACATATCCTGTGTGTGGATACCAGAAAAACCTGAAATGCTCACTTGATGATAAACTTGTCTCAAGATTTTCTAGTGTCTAAACAAAATAAAACAATTAATAAAAATACATAAATAAATAGTCATGGCTTCCTTTTGGAAAACTGAATCTAATGATGTAAAAAAAAAAAACGAAAAAGACAAAAAAATTTAAAAAGTGATAAAAAATTGCAAGCCTAGTAGTTTCCAGTACCGTGTTGTTACCGTGTTCAAGAAATAATGGAACCGAAAAACTGTTTTTCATTGAAATATTCAACCGTACCGATCAAAACATTAATTATTTCATACAAGTTTTTTCCACTCTGATTCTCAACTAGCAGAGCAATTCTTTGGTTATGACTCCGGTTAAAGACGAAACTAAAGCGTTGTTTCGCATGACTCGTCCGCAATCTTGTATCATTCCCAAAGTGTATTGCACAGTACGTACTGGTGGCGCACGTGTTTGATTTCTTCCGCCATCCTGGATTTCTATACAGGAAATTCACAAAACCAAAGAAATAGACAAGTCACTTTGCTTTCACTATGCCTCTCTTCACCAAGAAGTAGAGTTTACTGGCCCACGTACTGTTAGGGCAACCTGACAAAATCTGGGCGGTAAACTATCGTTACTGTGAAATCCTAGGGCTTGCTGTTCTTTTTGCAAAATATACAAAAAAAAATAATATTCAGTAGTGGCTTGGGGCAAATAGGAACTACAGTAGAGCGGTTTTCAATTGAGTGTCGTAAAACCAAAACCGAAGCAATTACAATGGCCAATCACAACAAGCGAAAACAACACAATGAACCAATGAGAGCTTGAAGCAAATACACGTAACCGACGCCAAGCGCGGGAAAACGCGTGTGCCCAAGTCGCGATTGGTTTTGGTTTTGCATCTGATTGGTTGAGAAGGTGGCGCAAGTTTTTAAACCAATGACAGAGCATAGTAAAGCAAAACCAAAGCAATTCAGCGATTACTTCCGACACTCAATTGAAAACTGCTCTAATGTACCAAAGCACAATGCCTGTTTCACAATGGTCAGACTAATTTTATCCAGTTACCTTTTCTAGTGTTACTGGTTCACAAAGCTGGTGTAATCTAAATGCTGGCTCACACTGCCACGTTACACTGAGAATAACACCAAGGGCACCAAGACTGCAAAGTGCAGCCAGAAATATTTCCTTGTTCTGATCTCTACTGCAGTAGATGACCTCTCCATCGGCCTTCATCAACTCCAGTGCCACAACCTGTTGGAAAAGCCAGATACATACATATAATATGTTTGCATAAAATAGATGATTCGATATGATTCGATATGATTACCTCAGTCTGTAGTCATCGGCATGTACAGATAACTCCTGAACTTTGCTAACCGGATTACAGTACCCCATCATATTTACAGTACAATAAATTATTAGCCTATAAACTTGAGATGTACATGTATAATAATAATTAAAATTTATATAGCGCGAAATTTCATATTTAAATGATTAAATGCGCTTTCATGGATAAAAAGATAAAATTTAAAATGATAACATGTACAAAATTTACAAACATTGTAGTAGATAAATACTAAGAAATAAAAACTAAAATATAGAAGTTACAAGTTAAAAGCATGTTTAAAAAGGAATGTCTTAACATTTCGTTTAAAAACTGTTTCAGTACATGAGCTCATAACCAACACAGTGCACAGTGCCAAGTTGGTTGTATGTTCATGCATGAATGGCAAGATTGGGTGGATATACGTATACTTGTATACGTGCTTTATGATATACAGTGTAGTTACCAACCCCTGTTAAATTATGAGAAATATTTAAATAAAGTTAAATGCAATTTAACCAAGTTAACCATCAACGAGTGTGCAGTCAGCTGTCATAGTGGTCAGCGGTTCTTAGCTCTTGCCAGGCTCAGGAGTCCACGTTCCTTGGAGGTAATGGCGTGGTGTTATGCGCTCGTATCATGGCGGTATTTCAGTGATGTTTAGCGAGTTCTTCCCCCTCCCTCCTCCCCCTTTTCTCCCTTTCCACTGATCTAGTCAGTGTGACGGGTGCTTGGGCGTGGGAGCTCATGGCCGGTTGGCGGGAATTGCACGACATTAATTTTTCTACATTTTTTTCATAGGATTATTGTGAGCTGATAGCCTATAAGTAAGAAACCAATCAGAGTGATAGTAAATACAATGTATTGTTATCAACTTACCATTGTGGCCAGAAGACCAAAGTCTTTTCCTGTACCATGTGTGCATGTACCAATGGTGCCAGCACACGACATCTCCGACACTGAACTGAGACTGCAATTATTAAAATCATGCTGAAGTTTACTCAGCGCTAGGAGGCCAAGTAGCAGCTACAGCTTATTGCACTTTCCATAAAGCAACTAGGAGTCAGTACTACTGCTCCTAGATGAGATGCTAGCAAGTCAAATGCAGGTTGACACTCAACGTTATTCCCAGGTAAATTAATTTTGCTGGTACCCATTAATAAAGACACCAGTAGGGTGGAGTGCAGCACCATGAGAAAAGTCCTTTGTCTGAAGAACTCATTTAACACCAGAACTCATACATGTACATGTCCGATGAACTTAAGCCATGAGGGCCTGATTACATGAGCCAGGCTAGCTAGCTAATAGCCGAGCTGGCTTGGTTTGCCAAGATGTCTTCTTTCAGCCTGGTATTATATGAGCCGAGCTAAAGCCCGCCACCATCTTGTTTACAGAAGGCACTGAATGTGCATGAGTTTTGCTTGCCCGGTTGTCATGTATAATCGTCAGTGAAGAATATTTTTACTGTGTTCAACAGACTTGCCGGGATCTCGGCAAATCAAGGCAGTTTTTCTGTTGGTCTGGCTTGAGATTTATTTCAAATAATAGGTAGAGATTTCCTGAGCACCAGAGGCATCAGCTGGTTAGGGGTTTCAAGAGCATATCCGCCCAGGAAATTTTCAAATCTTTGCTCTCTGAAGACATTCCGAGTCCATTTCATGTTATATTTACTAGCCAATTATTTGGACAAATTGATCGAAAATAATTTAATTGTTCACTTTTGTTTCAGTTTGTACTATACACAAATTTACATTATATTATTTGTTTAAACATAGTTACAAATGATTAATTGAAGTGGGAGATTTACAGATACAGAGCATTTAATGCTTTGAGTCAAAAAGCGAGAGTCTCACACAAAAAGCGCGAGCCTTGGTGTCGAAGAGGATGCCATCTTTTAAAGCCATTTTTGACAATTTATAAATATTTGCACTCAAAGTGCAAAAGTGGAGGGGCATGTACCTCCCCCCCCCCCCCCCCCCGTCAATTCCTAATGCCCTGATCACTCACGTGGATAAAGCCAAGCCATGGTCATTCAACAGTTCATTGAGTTCCACGATTGTCAAACCAGCTTGAACTGTCACTTGTTGCTTGTCATGGTTTATCTAAAAATAAATTAACAATAATATTAAAATAATTTAATTTTAATTGTCTCTGTCACTTGGCTTCGGTTGGATTTGAATAAAGCATACACTTAAACCTCCACTAATAGGAACCACTCTTATGTACAATCATGTCAATTTAATAGCCAGGTTTTTTTCATCCGGACCACTGATCCTAACTCTTAAACTCTTATCAAAGCCTCCCTCAGCTACAATGACCACCTCTCAACAACAATAATGGCCAGCTAAACAGGTCCCCAAGCCCACCCCCACCCCTCTACACTCCTCCGGCAGCACCAAATTAATGGTAAGAATGTACAGGTTCTGCCAACACGTAACCCTCGCTCCCCAATCTGTGCTCGGCCCCCTCTGCTCACCAATTTTCTTTTCATACTACATGTATCAAAACCACTAGCAGAGTGGTCACTATAAATTTTAACCGCAGTTAGAGATTTGAATTTGAAGCTGCTAGATTCTTAATACATGATCTAAGAAACATTAATTGTCACATGGTTCGCGTTGCAAGCATCTTGTCAGAGAAAAACACACGAAACGGCTTTGTTTTTTGCTGACAAGATGCTCACAAAGCGAACCACGATTTTCTTCAGATCATGTGACATTTTTTCCCAAATCATTAAGCCGCTTCGAATTCACACTCAAGTGGTTTTGATAGTATACACTGTACCGTACTTTAGAAACCTATTCACAGCCTAAACTTTCCACGCAGGGACCAGGGAATTTATGAGTTTGAGAGTTTAATTTAGGAGTTCGATTTCGAGTTTTAGCACTTCGGTTAGCCTAAATAGCACTCCAGTTAGCCAAAGTTAACTTTAGGTAGATTGTGGACAGCCTTTATATTGGGGTTTATAGGCCGGGATTTCAACTCGACCTGAACTTAAACTCGAGTTCTAACTCCAACTCATGAATTATCCAAACTCTTTCATGCAGCTGGGTACTTTATTCCGGAGGATTAGGCCATAGTTACAGCCACTAATTCTCTACCTAGCTTGCAACTGAAGTGAAACATACTTTATTTTGTTTACCTAAAGAAATCAACCACGCACAGGTATTAAAAGGGTAAAGATGTGGCTGTTACAACTATTGCCAAAGTCTTTGAAATGATTTAGGTTTTGCCAAAAAAATTAATAACAGCATTGCCAGACACGTGACAACAAGTTCATTTGCCAAAAATGAAATTTACAATAAGAGCCCGGCATAGGTTTAATATAATATTGGAGTTGATTTTATTTGGACTTTTGTTCAGAATTATTCTGAACAAAATAAAAGTCCAAAATAAAATCAACAAAATTATTATATATGCCCCTTTCCCCAATAATTTTTGAAGCCCTTCAAAGTTAATTTTATTGCGATAATTTATATTGCTAGATACTACATGTATATAGGCTCTGCGGTTTTTCCCGATACAACGCACACTCTCATTGGTTGATTCATACAGCTAACAAAGAAACTGCAGGCAACATTTGCACAAACTGTGACATCAGGGGGTAACAGTGCACTCTTGCCAGCTGCGAGAGTTTCCAAGGTTCTGGAAGAAAATTTCAAGGAAGAACAGAACAAACTTTTAATGGGCTTTTAACCCAATGCGAGAAAGAAATGAATAAATATTATATTATTGTTGGTAAGTTTGCTTATAAATTCACAGTTCTTTCCAACGTTGGCAGCCAAATTTATCTGTGGAACGTACATGTAGTCTCACTTCAACTACATTTTCGGTAACGATTTGGCAGCAAATGTGAGCTTGCGAACTGGCAAAGTGAAAGCCGCAAAGTGCATCTAAAAATGTGTACTCGCGCACCCGTTTAAATAAAATAATATTTTTCAGTGGTTTTAACTTGAGTTGAACTGAATTATTTATTTTGGAAGCCTGCGATTTTTATTTATCAGTCATTTATGCAAGAGATTAGTGCATCGGCATCAGCTGTTAATGTCAGTTGATGGCTAAATGCCTATTTGTTTTGGTATGATGAAAAATATACAGCAGTAGACAGGAGAGCGGCACTGGAAATGAGAATGTTGGAAAATGGAATGGTAAATTTTGGATCAACCAGATTTCCAACCGAAATTTCCGGAAATTTTGGCTTAATGGAAAGCATCCCCGGAGTTCTTGTTCCAAACTGAGGATCCCCCACGGTTCCACAGGCTCAGGCTAATTTGGAAACATTGATATTTTCTTGACAGGCTGTTGCCCCCAAGACAGCATACATTTTTTCATAAATAAAATAATTATTCTTGCCAAAATTATTTGGCATCAGACTATCGACAAACACTGTTTGATAACTTAGGCTAACCGAGTACGGAGTGCTAAAGTAGGCTAACCCAATTTGTGCTATACTATGTGGTACAATTCGTTGTGAGGTGTCAGCCTCCCTTAGGTAGATGTTACTTTGACCCAACACTCTGGGACTGGGTCATGTAATTTGCAACTCTTTCAAAAATTGGACAAAAAAGAAACGTAAACTAGCCTATTCATAACATAATAATGCAATAACGCAATCTGTAGATCCGAAACTGAACAAAATCAGCGATCATCTCATTGAACATTTACTGAACTTTTGTTTACCGTAGACATCTAATACCATTTTCATGAGGTAGAAATCACACTTACAAGTAATTTTTTAAACTTAAAAAAATGAGCCCAAATTAGCATTCCGGTTAGCCCCCTAGAGGGCTCAAACCTGGGACCGGACTACCTGGGCTAGCTGCCAGGTTTTGGAATATTTTGGCTATAGATATCCCTACCCCAACATAATAGCTAACTAAATAACTTAAGCTAACCGAGTGCAGAGTGCTAAAGTAGGCTAACCCGAGTGCTAAAGTAGGCAAACCCACATCATGCTATATACTATACTATGCGGTACAATTCATCATGAGGTGTCAGCCTCCGTAGGTAGATGTTACTTTTACCCAACACTCTGGGTCATGTGTAATATTGGTCCCCGGGGGGGGGGGGGGGGGGGGGTACTCCCTTATGTGGCCTATACGGGGACGTGCCGCTGGACAGGGTATGGTTTTTGGCCTGTCTGCCCTGAACAGGGTATATAATTTCATGCGAGTCTGTCCTAAACAGGGTATTGTTCCGGGCTATTGTTGCACGGAGACGTTTGCCGGTCTTTAGCAGCTCATCACTCAACATCACATCATTTTCAAGACAAGATAAAAAAAATTATGCTATTGTTGTCGGTATCCTACACTTGTTTAGAACAAGAGAGTGTGTATTTTATCGTTTGCCCTAAACAGGGTCCTAAAATAGAGGGTGTTGCCCTACACAGGATGGGTATTTTAGGGTTTTTTTGTCCTAAACAGGGTCAGGGTTTCAAACCCTCAGTGGCACCCCTATACCCAAACATGGGTCAAGTACCCCCCCCCCCCCCCCCCCGGGAATTGGTCATGTGTAATTTGCAACTTTTTCAAAAATTGGACAAAAAAGAAACGTAAACTAGCATAACATAATAAATATGCTTAAATAAGCTCGCATTAATATTTAAATTTCTGCGGATTTACGATTGAGCAATAAAACAAATTCATTATAAAAACATGCCAGCGGGTCTAGTGCCAGAGTGCATAATTTCAAGCACGCAAATGTAAGACTTATTTACATAAGCTTACGTAGATGTAAATTAGCTTTATTTGTGGTTTCATAAAATGCTTCGTCATTGAGGCCAGTGATCAAACGACACAGTATCAGTGACAAAATATATTTTGAAAATTATACACGATAATGATGACATTTAAAACAGTAAAATTAACATTGAAATTTACAAGCTACTTCTCAATTTAACATTAAGCTTACCTCCAGAACAGCTTTGTAATTCTTCAAACTGATCATGTATCCCTTGGTGCACACGATATCGGACGGTGAATGCCCACCACCAACAACACGAACTGACTTACGTAACTTTACAGCCGCTTGAAGAATCTACAAAACAACAAAATAAAAGAAAAAACAATAAGCTTAGCAAAAGAAAACTCTAAATAGACAAGCGACCTCACTTGGCCCGAGATTTCAGTCTTAAACACACCCATGGTTAAAGGTGAAAGCCAAGAAGGCAGCCATAAACTTACTTCTCTGATATCTTCGATGGTTTCTGGTTCGAAGTACAAATCAGGAGTACACGAGTACGTTGTCGACCAGTTGGTAAATTTGTAACCTCGTTGACCGCGACCGCGCGCTAAGACTTCTTCCACTCCAGATTCAAAGTCGTGTTCCATGATGATTTTAGGACGGTTAATAGGGAGAATGAACTTCAACCTCCTTCATCACAAATGCAGATATTATAATTTTTCGCCGTTAGGATGCACTGATGCCCACAAACAGACACACACGTGTTGACATACTACGTACTATTTTAGCGGGAGGCTGCCTTTTAGAGTATGGAGGAACCTGGGAACGAGGACGCAAGAATAGGTCCGCAGTGCGTACTGGAATTTTTACAAACATTCTTGTTGAAATGTAGCCGAGGCAACATATTTTCTACCCTTGGTGATTCTTCAAAACGTTTTACCATCACCAAACATTCGGACGGCTTTCGGGCCTCATAATTCATCTAAAACCGAATTTATATCAAGCTATTCAGTGAAAACCACCATATGAGGTTCAACCAAAATTGATGCTTATTTTTGCCTCGGTAATCTACCCTTGTTTACCCTTTAAAACTGCCTGTCACTGACGACCATCAGGGGCAAACTTCCGGGAACCGGGTCCGAGTTGTATTCTTTGTTACACTTTGATTTAACACATATCATATATAAGGTGATGTTGTATTTTAATACAATCTCTATTCTGTTCTTTTACACATCTAACACATACATTCAATAATTAAATAGCTGCTCCTAGTCAGTCGAATCTTTTTCTGTCTCTGACAATAAACCTTGATGTTTCATATTACCTACATCACTTAGTTATAAATTGTTATTACAAAAATAAAACTGACCTTCATTCAAAATTGGTAATAAAAATACATAACTTTTTCGGATTTGTAATATAAATCTGAAGAATAAGGTTTCCTTGTATTTGATACACACTGAAATTTCGCCCTGAAAGTGACGACCAAACTTGTCAAATATTAATATGACAAATAAATTATAACGGCCATGCAGTCACAATAAATAAGTCGGCAATTTCCCTACATTTTTTGTGCAATTATAATAAATTGATATTAATAATAAATAAATTGAAATTATTTACAAGTAGTAATGATCCCACTTGAAACTGAAAGACAAGAAATTGATTCCAACAAGAATCTTATAAAATGATCATTTTTTTTAAATATATATAAAGCTTATATATATATTTTTTGGCATCATTTTTCTCTTACTCGTGTCATTTTTTTTTTCTTTTTTCAATTTTCCACTCCCACAGATGAAGCTGAAGGCAAAATAAATAAGACATGAACAAATTCCAAAATAAGATAAAATACTCGCTGTGGAGTTCTAAAATAAATTAAACAATTTCGAACTATTTAAAAACTGTTCAATTTCGGTGATGAAATGTGTGTAAAACAATTAATGAAATAAATAGCACCGCAGAAAAAAAACTCATGCAAAGTCATGACTCTTAAAGTTAATTAGCAATAATGAAAGTTCCAAGGAAGTTTCTGAGTCAGTACATCGAATTGTACTGGCCGTAAAAGGGCACAGAGGGGTACATGTACATGGGATACCCAGCGCAAGATGGATCGTAAGCAGCTTGCTGCGTCTGGAAATTCTCACAACTTTGAGGCGAGGACGAAGAATAACGCAAATTTAACAGAAGCTGAACGGCGAGCTGTTCTTCCTGAAATCTTTGATAGTAGTATTCTTGAAGGGAATTTCTGACATTAGGGTGGGCTGCGTCAAACGGAGAATGGCTGGAGTGATTGAATTCGGCCGATTCTTCTTCGCTTTCTGTTTCTTTGCGCGGTGAAGAATTTGGGCTCTCGCTGTAGAATCTGTTGTCGTTTCTTCCCAGTTTTCCCGAATCAGTCATGTCTCCCTCGTCATCTTCAGCCGACTTGAATTTTCTAAACCGCGGTTCCCCGGACGAAGAGCTTTCTCGTTTTGAAGGTGGTAAGCGTTCCTTGAGCGACTCGCTTCTTTTTCCTGGAGGAGCAGGTTCGATGAACCAAATGCATAAGTTCTGGCTTATCGCGTTTAAAATGGGCGTGCTCAAATTCCATGTTTTTTTGAAGGGTCGCTCTTCCCGTTCACGGGGACTTTTCGGAAGCCCATACAGGTTAAGCTGCCTCACAAAGCTCGTAAAGTTTCCTGGTTTTGAACATTTCTGCGCTTTCGTCTAGAACTGGCGTTTGAATGTTTCGCCGTCAGTAATGAGAATAGCAGCTCCGTTTTCCGACCAACGGATGGCTCTTCGGTATTTTTCTTCACTGAGAAGAAGCTTCAGCTTCGAAATAAACGGGCTGAGAGGTTTGCCCTTGACTGGAGTGAAGTGCAGGGCTGTTGGCTATGTCCATTTCAGAGCAGCGAGTCGTTCTAAAAGGTCGTCGTCACTACCTGCGGGACAAAAGTAACGATTTCAACAATTTAACAAGAAACATAACAGCTCGAAAAGTGCCAAAAACCAAAGTGTTTAACAAGCTTCCCGTCACTCAGAAAACATTGCACTTTTAGTAAACGTTGTTACTTACAGAATTTCTAGAGTAAACTTTTGCTTATATTGTACTTAAAACCGCATTTTAGCCGCCCTTTCTTCGTTTCACGGATTTCATTCTAGAAGTAGGAATTCTTCCTAATTTAACAGCCAGTTTTTTTTTTACGAAACAAGAAAACCACTGCTAAAGACAAGCTTAAAACACGAGGTTTGTCACTAGTAGTTCAAACTTGGTAAATTATAAGACTTTCGGATTTAAATTTGCCAGAAAAAACATACAAACCTTCACAAGTTGCGTTGAAGAAGCCCACTGTAGAACAACTCCTCTGCCGTGAAAAACAAAATTTTCACGAAGGGTTTTCTTGCTGCTGACGCTTGACAGACCTCTCAGCCAATCAGAATGAAGGGACAGACGTTCGGACGTGGTTTCCAATTGGTTAATGTTTGACAAGTATGTTTCAAATTCAGCAATGTCGAAAGCCTTTGACGACACTGCTCACGTCGTTCCTTCGACCTTTTAAACTTCGATCGTAGGAGAATTTTAAAAGATCAATAAGTGGCCATTGCCGGTAGCTGAACAGGTAGCTTACACTGCGCAGGGTTCTTTCAAACCAATGAAACAATTATTTACCATCGCATGGAAGTTGGAAAAATAATTGTTTACACTGAATAAAAAACTACATTTGTTTTCCCGCGAAACCGGCGGGAACCCGCTGCAGTTCCTCTCGCCTTGCATGGCCGAAAACCGCGAAGGTCAAGGCGCACAAATTCACTTCAAATTAGAACAAGTATATCTGGCTGTTTCCACGACTTGAGGCAGTCAATCCGCCTTCATGAATTACAATTGTATTTTTTAATTAATAAGTTGTCAGTAAATCCGCCTTCACTATATGCTTCCAAAGCTTTTACGCATACTATCAAATTATTAAAAAGTAGTCAAAATAGGACATGCATGGGCGTTCTCACCGGCCAGAGCTTTACGAGAATCAATCTTTTTTGCCGGCAGGTCTAGACGGCCCGTGACTTGAACCTTGCTTGAACTTTTTTATACACTGCGTTTTTTTTACTTTTATACCTTTCACAACGTACAAGTATACATGAATTCTCCATTTTTAGAGTCCCTTTGCCCCATCCTTCAAGCCTCCAACATCCGACTGTGGGGGGCCACTGTATTGCGAAGTTTATAATGCTAATGCAGGGTTCAATTCATACTGTTACCATCCTCCCCCCGGGCAACCCCCGGGACAAAGTCAGCCCTTGTGGCCCGGGGGTGGGGAATTTGCAAGTGGTCTTGTCCCGGGGGTAGGGGGTGGGGATAATTCTAGTTGCGCAAAGAGTTGTGGGGCGGAAAATTGGCGTCGAATCTATTTGCTTGGAAAAGCCCTCCAATTTGTAAGCGATTGGTTGGATAGGGACTGCGAGCAGCCTCTTTCTTTTCCTAATGTTTTTAGGGCACGCGCGAGCACGCGCGCGATCGAGCCGCGAGAATCGCGGGCGCGGTGAGAAGGAAAAAGAAAGAGCTCCCTCTCCCCAATCTCTCCTCGTTTTTTTCACCTAATTTGCATAATTATACATTTCCGCTCGCGCCAAAGATCTGAGGAGAAAAGACCGACTGCTCGCAGTCTATTGGTTGGAGGAACACAATTTGTCCAAGTTTATAAAACCTGTGTTTGAAAAAACCACAAGAGAGGAGCGTTAAAAGCCAAAGAAACACGGACGAGAAACAAAAACATCGGGAGAGATGTTTCCTGACCTTTGTATGCATACGAGTCCACGTCGATTTTGTAAAACGTAATAAATATTTCCGTCTTCTTGTGAAACAGTGCAGTTTGTTTTTAAGTGTCCCGGGGGTGGGGAATTGTCTCTTTCTTTATGCCCGGGGGTGGGGAATAGGACTCCAAGCGAAGTGAAGAAGTCAAAAACCTTTCTAGCCTCTTCAGTGTGACGAAATACAAATATGTGCATGGGCCTGCCATTTCAAATTATTTTATCAGGTTTTATCCACTAGCCGATTTTTCAGCTATGCAGCCCTGGTGAAAAATCAACGACAAAGTGAGCAGTGACCAGTCTCTTTCTTTCCTAATTTTTCTGGGGCGCGAGAAGATGCAGTCCAACGACAAAGCTCTCCTCTCCATCTCCCTCTCCGTTTAGTCGTATATCATCCTCACCCCAGCCCTAGTTAGTAGTGCCCACGCGCGCAGGCGCTCGATGCGCGTCAACAATTTGATTTTTTGATTTTGGATTTTGATCTGTCGTTGATCTTTGGTATTGCTGTTTCTTTTCCGGGTTCGTGTGAACGAAAAGTGGGAATTTTTGTTTCCGAAAAGTATTTGTTCTACAATGAGGATGGATTGTAGCTTCTAAAAAACAACATGGCAGACTTTGAATACGACGATTCAACCTTCTACTGTTCGCGTCCCTTAGAAGAAAGATGGCCGCCACTGGGAGCTGCCATGGACAGCACCGCCGAAAATGGGACAACGAACTCCGACTGTACACGAAAGTAAGTGTTATTCTTTGCCTATGGTGTTTACAGTGACTTCTAATTATTTTTTTTTGCCATCTTGAGATAGGTTCAGCTTTGAAATTGCACGGTTAGCTTGCGATCACAAGTTCATTTGGAGTTGCAATCGCCACTTTAGTATTCATCTGCTTCGTGTGTTTTGTTGAGTTTATGCTTGCTATATTATTAGTTCTGTTTGGTTATGAACAACATTTTCAGATTAAGAAATTTTACTTTCAGGCTTTTCATTTAAACTATTATTATTGTAGAAGTAGATATATAAGCTTAACTTATTGCCATTTAAAATATCATTATGCGCCTGTTGCTCTGGCGCGTTTTCAGTCGAAATAAATTACCGCATTTGCGTTGTTGGTTTTGGATTGAAATATCTCAAATGAAAACACTTCTACTGTGGCTATACTTTAGCTCAGGAATGCTTTTGTCGTATGAGGAAGTAACGAGTTCAATCTCGAGAAAGTTTCGTTAAGGTATAGAATATGTCTTTTCATTTCTGAATAATTAATGAATAAATACGAGAAAAATCGGCGGTTTTTTAATCGAATTGACCCAAGCTACATAAAACAAACAATTTTATGCTTGGCTGAATTGCTGGCTTTCCCACTCCTTTAATTCTTCGGCTGTTTTTGAACGATTAAAATATGTTGATCATTCACAACTTCCGCCTTAAAAGGTGAATTTTGTTCATTTATACATCTCCAGTTACAATGTTTTCCATTGCCACCCCGGACATAACGAACATCCCAATTTTCTTGGGTAAACATATGTGACTCGGATATGAAGAAGCTTCTTTAATTTGTTGTGTTGATTAGATGTTCGTAACTGTACATGTACATCCAAGTTTTTCTTTATACAAAATGTTTAATTTGGACATCGTAATTAAAGTACAGTCAAACCTGTATTAGCGGACAACGTATTCAAGAGTGGACACCGTATTAAGCGGACACCCTTTAGCGGACAGTGTTAAAAGTCCCATAATTTATCAATTCCCTTATTTACTGTAAATCATTAAGCGGACGTGCCTTGCGGACACCCCATTATTACAGACACCCGCTATTATGGACAAAATCCCAGCCCCCGCCTGGTGAAAGCTATAGAGGTTTGACTGAAAATGACTCCTGCTATTACGGACTCCAAGCTAAGTCCCTGGGGTGTCCTCTATAAGGAGAGTTGACTGTATTAAGCGGACACTAGAGCATTACCTGAGGGTGTCCGCTCAATAATCTTAATTAATACAGGTTTGACTGTATATGGGAAGGAGAGGAGGGGGCTGCTTTGGACAAGTGTTCTTTCTCCCTCTGAGAAAGTGCCAATTTACAGTATTCACTTTATTATATTTTGCTCCTGTTTCACATTTATTATTTTTTTCAGTTGGTTATTCGAGTAATGATCACTGACAATCATGAGTAATTTGATCAATCTGTTTCACACACTGGTGGTTTGTGAAACAGATTGAATTTTAGGCAATTTCATCAGATGTCTGATTAGAAAAAATGTTTTAATATTATTATTAAAAATATTATTTTGATGTAGTAATCTCGAACACCCCGCCATCTCCAACTCAAACCCATTCCCCTTGTTTTTTCAGTCATTTACTATCAGCTATCTCAAACTCCCTGCTATGTCTCAAACTGTTTTTCGTTTCCCATGAGAGGTCGAGATAGCAGACTTCAACTGTGTATATATACACTGTCGTACCAAATTATCAGAACTAAAGACTAAAATGAATTTCATTAAGTAAAGGCTGGAATATTACATTGTGCGTGTCATTTTACAATGTAAATCAAAATAATGTGAATTGTGTTGTTGTATTATACTTTAAGCCTTGAACATCGATCAGTTTATGTATGACTTTCTAAGTTTAATAATAATAAGTTTCTGCAGTTCTAAAAGATTTCACACAGACAATTTCCATGGTGACGTTAGTGATTCTAAAGAATGTGCAAATCTGACTGGGAATCAATCTTGACAAGTTGTAAATATGTTCTTTGTGACGGATATTTATATGCATTGAAGAAAAGATGGTTTAAATATCCTAGAAACTACAGAAAATAAATTAAAATACAGTGCCATACTTTATTATAACTCAATGAAGTATTGTTTCCTATAGAGTTAAATAAGGTAAGCCATCTTATTTTAGTCTAGAAATGTTTTTACATGTAAGGCTCTTTGGACATTTACCCTAAGCTTTCAAATAATGTTTTGTTCTAGGCTTTACACGTAGGATTTATACGCAAGTGTCTAATTTACTTTGTCATCAAATGACAAAATATATTTTCATTGCCGATGTACAGTGCATTCATGCATGTATTAGCTTCTTCTGGTGATGTATGGATTACATTTTAAAATAGGATTATTTATACACTGTACATACACTCAGATACTGTGATCTTTTTCAAGTTTATTGAATTTTTACAGCTGCTTGAAATCTTTAAAGAGATATATTCACAATTTGTCATTGTACATAATTATGTATGTCTGGATTTTTTAAATAATCCTTTTTGGATTGCCTGTTACAAGTTAAGAAGGAATACAACTTGATACGAGAATCATTAGGTTTGTTTCCTGTCAGTGTTTGTAAAATATGATTTTGAATGCCTCAGTGTGAGGCTCAATGTAAGTAGTGTCTTTAGTTTTGGTATTTTGTCTATTAAAAGTTTCTTCTAATGCAGTAAATTTGCAGACTTGATGATGTGTTTATTTCTTTTACAGGAAGAGAAATACAATGTGTATTGTAAAATGAATGGCTTTCCCTAATTTTGAAGCATTGTCTACAAGTCAATGTTTCAAACTACATTAATTTTTGTATAATAATTTTGTATTCTAGATCCTATTGTCATTGAAAGAACACTTTCTTGTAGCTCTGACATTTACTACAGATACACTGTACATGTAGGTACTGTACAGTGTGTGTGTAAAGAAATATAGACTTTTTAGTTTGATCAGATTTATTGTATTACAGTTGAAGCTCTTTGAGCGGACGCTCTTGTAAGCGGACAGCTCTACTTATGGCCGCCTTCAGACAAAACCCGTAACTTGAACTCTACATGTCACATGTAGCTCATACAAACTCTGTATTTACATATTCCCATTTAAGCAGCCAGCTCCAGTTGCAGACACTTTTTCTGCTTACCGAGGGTGTCCGCTTACAGGAGCTTCAACTGTATACACTGTAAATTATAATATTTGATGTGTGACTATGTATTTTGTCAGGTCAGATCATGAAAAGCTGCAAGATCTTGAAGATGAACAAGAGGAATTGAATGGCTCCCTTCTTGCCCTCACAAGCCACTTTGCTAAGGTATATTCCGATTACTTTCCTTTAGTTGGTGCATAAAGTGTTTTTACCATAATAATTGTTAAAACTCATCGCTGTAAGCAAGCTGTATCAATAAGCTGTTGAGTATTGTACACGTGTATGCTGGCTCTCATCTTTTTCCATGGTCTTTCCGTTGGTTCTCAGAGTTTTCTACCTCAAAAACCAACATATTGAAAACATCAAATTTTGATGTGGATGTACATTTATAACAATCCATGTACATTGTGTAAGTTTGTAGTCCCTTGAAAAAAGTACATGTACATTTGTGTAATTTATGAACGCAGTGTTAAGTAATAAAATGCTCAAGATTAAGCAAGCATCACTAGCCAGCTAGAGCCACTCAGCAACATGTACATGTATGTAAAAAAGGTTGTGTTACTTAACTGAATTGTACTGTAATATACATGTATATGTACTGGATTATTTAATATTTTACTCTTAGGTACAATTTCGATTAAAGCAGGTTGTTGCTGCTCCTGAAGAGACCAGAGAGGTTAGTCCAAACCCATCTTATTGATTATTAGACATCAAGGTTTCCCTTTTCTGCAGGCAAAAGGCAATTTTTGCTTCCTTATAAACAACTCACGCTGGGGATTTTTTTGTGCAATTTTTGGCCAAAGTCAATCATTTAATCTACTTTTTCAGTTTTGATGCAGTGAAGCTGAAATTTTACATTATAGAACTCGTCATTCTCACTAAAAAGTTCTCTTTTTGCTTTTTTTCAAATTTTAGCATTTTTGGTGGGAAAATGACGTCATTCATTTGCTGCCAAAAATATTTTTAGTATTATGGTACATGTATATTCAATGACCGTTTTCTGAAGGAACGTGTCATGAGGATCTCAGAACTAAAAACATTTCTGAAAAATGTTGAACCACTCAAAAAGTTTATGGTGCATTGAATTTTGGAATTTCCCGCCAATTTGTTTACTAAAAATAGCACAAATTCAAAATTCAACAAATGTCAGAATTTTTTCAGTTCTGATATCCTCAATGACACGTTCTTTCACATAGGGTCATTGGATATACCATAATACTAAAAATAATTTTTGGCGCCAAATAAATGATGTAATTTTTCCCGCCAAAAATGTTAAAGTTTGAAAAAAAGCAAAGGGTAACTTTTTGGAGATGACGAGTTCTATGTTCATGTAAAATTTCAGTTTCACTGCATCAAAATGAACGTGGCCAAAAATTGTACCAAAAATCGTACAAAAAATCCCCAGTGTTGACTCCTTTTGGCCACCAACTACGATTGACTTTTAGACACTCAGATACATGTATGAGCCCAGCCCATTACAGAATGATGTGCTGGCAAGCTTTTAATGTACATTGTACTATAATTTAATCAATAATTATTATACAATGTACTATGTAATTTGAGGTTTTATTTTGTCATTTACAATTTTGCAGCGGTTGCTAATGGAGCTAGAAGAGTTTGCATTCCAAGGATGCCCTGATGTACGTGGTCCACAAGAAAAGCAAAGTCCGCAGAAGACAGTGAATAATGATGGTGATGAAAAAAATGTGAGTTCCGAAAATGTGTACTACATACATGTACATGTAGCTAGTACAAAATATAAATTATA
>MU826351.1:937195-1039891 GCA_029204205.1 Desmophyllum pertusum
CAACCGAGCGTGCGCAATAGCACTCAACTAGTGGATAAGAGGATTGTCCCACGGGGACAACAACACTTCTTATTGACAATTTTAAAAAAGCTGTTTTTTCAGGCAAGAAATTCACACCTAACATAAGTATATGCCCCATATGATAACAAAAAATGTGTTTGTTTACCTTGGTTGTTTTGCGCTCGAAAAGGAAGACGTTTGTTTTTTTTTCGTTGTTGTCTGATTCCCTGATTTTCGCTCCGACATCGTGTCATTACGATAAATCATTTTCATCCCGGACTTTCTGGCGGCGCTTCCCGTTTCCAAGTAGTAGCACACTTACCTAACCGTTATACCGAAAGACTCTCGCTGGATCCTCTCGCTGTAGCATGTAAATGCAGCTCAGACGGATTTTATTCGCTTGTGTTTCCACGCCGCGCGGAGTTGGCGGCGTTGAAAGATCAGGCCAAAAAATCCTCCAGCGCGCGCGCTGTGTTTGCAGGCTACGCGCGTACCCCCGTACAGCTCTCCGCTGCGAGCTTGAAAAAAGTTTTCCAGGTTATAGAAAAAACAAGAAGTTTTCGTTGGATCGTCATTCTTAGCAACGGCTTGATTGACACAGGATTCGCACTGTTGATCTCGTTGCCCGTGCACACTGCTAGGTGCTATGTCCTCAAAGAAAAGTTGGGGCCCGGTCTCCGGCTTTCTCTCTATCCCCCCCCCCCCCCCCCCCCCTCCCCCCCCCCCCCCCCCCCCCCCCCCCCCCCCCCCCCCCCCCCCCCCCCCCCCCCCCCCCCCCCCCCCCCCCCCCCCCCCCCCCCCCCCCCCCCCCCCCCCCCCCCCCCCCCCCCCCCACCCCCCCCCCCCCCCCCCCCCCCCCCCCCCCCCACCCCCCCCCCCCCACCCCCCCCCCCCCCCCCCCCCCCCCCCCCCCCCCCCCCCTCCCCCCCCCCCCCCCCCCCCCCCCCCCCCCCCCCCCCCCCACCTCCCCCCTCCCCCCCCCCCCCCCCCCCCCCCCCCCCCCCCCCCCCCCCCCCCCCCCCCCCCCCCGCCCCTCCCCCCCCCCCCCCCCCCCACCCTCCCCCCCCCCCCCCCCCCCCCCCCCCCCCCCCCCCCCCCCCCCCCGCCCCCCCCCCCCCCTCCCCCCCCACCCCCCCCCCCCCCCCCCCCCCCCCCCCCCCCCCTCCCCCCCCCCCCCCCCCCCCCCCCCCCCCCCCCCCCCACCTCCCCCCCCACCCCCCCCCCCCCCCCCCCCCCCCCCCCCCCCCCCCCCCACACCCCCCCCCCCCCCCCCCCCCCCCCCACCCCCCCCCACACCCCCCCCCCCACCCCCCCCCCCCTGGGTATGGGCTATTGTGACAATTTGTTGAATAATAACTTACAATATAAACCCTTAAGAAAAATGTTTGCTTCCCAAAAAATATATATCCTATAACGAACATCAGATGCAGCGGTATGATTTTCAGTTAAAAAAGATCAAAGGACTATACTTTCTAATTGCCTAATGAACTTCAAAGTGACGTCATGAAAAATCATTTATAACAGTCAATAATGATCAGCGCGCGCAGTTTTAATAAAGAACGTCATGACTTTGTGTTTTTACCTCAAGAGTAACACGATTTTTACAGCTTGTTAAGGGTGAAAATGGCTGTTCGATTGATCGATTACGCTTTCAGAGGCGATTTACGAAAAGTAAAGCAATGTATAAACAGTGGAGTTGATGTGGATGCCTGTGAAAGTTCAGGGAACTCCGCTCTTTTTCACGCGGTTAGCAGAAATCAACGCAAGTGCGTGAAGTATCTTCTGAGACATGGAGCGGACTCAAATAGGTAACTAAACGCAGTAAAGAAGTAAACAATAGCAGGAGCATATCATCCCGTAGCTTCTATCTGTGCTGATTAACGACAAACAGCGTAGTTACACCTTGGGATATTTTTAGAACCGTTCTCCCGCGAAAAGATTTCCATGTTAAGTCCGCGGACAATAGTGATAATTCGTAGTAACGACATTCCACCGTTCCACGTTCCTCTCGTCCATTCCTGGCTTTATTTTTTAATCTGAAACATGAATGACAACCTCGTCCTCGTGCTCGCAGGGGGTGATTTTCGCGGTAAAATTAATTCTAAAAATAGCTCAAGGTGAACTTCGCCGTGTCATAGGGCCAATAAGGGAGATGGAGGCTCCAGGGTGATATGCTTCTGACAATAGTTATTTACATTAGGAGGTAATCAATATACCGACAAATTAAGAACCATCAATGGAGCATCAAATATTTATCGTCGAAGACGTTGGGAGTGGTTTCTCTGTATCCCGACCAAAGGTGCTCATATTAAAGATGCTCGACAACACTACTTACATGCCCTTTTATATCTTTTATAAAAGTTTGATCATATAATGCACGCTGTGTAGTAGTTTTGATTGCCGCATTTGATTGATGTCATTTTATGAAAGAAATAGAAAATGGCGCGCATATATATTTACGTGGCCTAATGTAAACATTTGAGAAAGTTTGGGAGAATTCGAAGTACTTATTTTAACTCTTGCCTGCTGCTCGGGTTTACATAATTTTGAATCATTGCAAACTTCTCTTGTGTACATTTGTATCAGGCCATGTAAATACGTGCACCATTTTCTATTTCTTAAACTGATAGCTTCTTAGTAATATATAAGTGCCTTTCTTTCAATGAATATAAATTTATAACAATCTACCGAAGAAAGGACTTTTTCGGTCTTTATTTGATATGTCGACCGTGAAAACCATGAACACCGAGATTCTTTCAGGGGCAGAGTCCTCACTCTAATATACTAAACACATACGTTGTATTCATTTCCGTACACACAGGATTAACAAGAAGGGCTACACACCCGTGAACGAAGCCTGTTTAAAGAATAACGTCACATGTTTAGCGTTGTTGGTTCAGCATGGAGGCTCACTGGAACAGCTATCCGCTGACCACAAAGAAAGCGCGGTCGTATCTGCATATAAAAAGCCGAAAAGGCAAGAAAGTTATTAAATTCATAAAACTGTTAAAGAATGTGGCCCTAACCAAGGACTTACATGATTTGCAAGAATTAGAAGCTGATGACAACTCAATGGTACGATAATTATTATCATACTTATAAATTAAATTAACTGATAAATTAACCGATCAATTTTAATTACGCAACGTTTTCCCAAGCAAACAGTTTTTGATAATGAATTTATGAATAAAATCATATATGTGAACTGCGGAATTAAATAAATGAATAAGTGATCATCGAAGTTATGAATGCAATTTTCTGCAATTACAATATTAGCCAGAAAAAAAACAGTTATTATTTTCTTTTTATTTACCAGGAGGGAAATACTCAAAATATTCCCTGTACTGTCCTACCTGGACTAGAAGCTGTTGTACCTCAAATAACTACTGACGAGTTAAAAGCTCCTCAGATGAAGCAGTACGATGATCTGCCTTACATGACCCTACAGAGTGCATTGTGGCACTCCACCCCCGTGACTGTCAAACGTTTCAAGGGACTGGAGGATAGTAGACAACTTCTAATGAGGGAAGCGGACCTTCTGAGGTAGAGTCATTCTCTTGATCTAACTGAATTATGAAATGCGCCACGAAAGCGGATTTGTAGATAAAGTAAAGAGTTTTCCGTAATTTTAATGTAATGTAATTTTAACTGTCCAATAAATATTTGGGGGGGGGAGGGGGGGTCGGACCCCCCTGTCAGACCTTAGGGTTTTTTGCTTTCTCTATTATCCATAGCAAAACCATCTCCAGAATCCACCCAAATGCACTTTTCAATCTACTTCACATTTTCGGAAAAATCCGCTGGGACCCCCCCCCCCCCCCCCCCCCCCTAGTGTTGTAAAATAAAGTTGTATGTTATGTTTTTTGATTTTTATGTGAAAAAATAGTATGATGCACTCAGTTATAATGAAGGACTCAGTCTCTTCCCAGTGAAACTTTCCCCATATAATTGAATGAACAAAGAGCAGGGAAACGCTTATTAGTAGCAGACTACTAATAACGTCCAGGAAGGACTGAGGAGGAGCATGCCATCTTTTCCGCGCGTCTCGTCCCCAGACCTCCTTCCTTCCATTTTCCTCTCTCGCTTTTTTTCGCTTCTCGCTCAAACACATTGCAACCAAACTGCGCACAAGATGCGCCCACTTATATGCCATAACCCGAATAAAACCTGTGTGTGTTGTACCAATCAAAGAGTTAGCAATCGGGGTTCAGTTTTCCAGGTTTTTAATAAATATGATTTATTCATTCCTTTTTTCAGGTGCTTACGTCATCCGCGAGTGTCTCTTCTAATGGCAGTATGTTTAGATCCTCACCCAGAGCACCTTTGTCTTGTTATGGAGCATTTTGAGTTTGCTTCTCTGAACCATCTGCTTTACAAGACCCAAATAGAGATGAACTTACCTGAGCGGGTTCGTTGTCTGTTGGATGTAGCTGAGGGGATGACTTTTCTTCACAATCATTCCATAATCCATGGCTTCCTTAATTCGTTCTCAGTCTTCATTTACGAGGCGTTCAGGGCTAAGATTGGTAACTTGGAGTTTTCTCAGGAGAATGGTGAACAGAAACAAGAAAACGCATGCTCAGTACATGAAAGCTGGATGGCCCCCGAGCAGCTCTTACACGAGCCTCCAAATATGGCTGGTGATGCTTATAGGTTGGTTCTCGCCGCATTCAGTTAGAGCGGTTGTCAATAGGTCATTTCCGAGTTGCCTTTTGCCTCTGTTTCAAAACGAGTCCTGGTGCACTACCTTTGTTATTGAAATTAGTTTTAACTGCACGTTTATTGTCATGAAAATCAAACTAATTTCTATAACAAAGGTTTTGCGCTGGACTCATTTTGAAACAGCGGCAAAAGGCACTTGATGCTGAAAAACTCACTTAGGGAGCTTCAATAAAGTATGTAAGTATGTAAGGCAACTCGGAAATGGCCTATTGAACGTTGTAAAATCAAAATCAAAGTAGTCACTCTGGCCAATCACAACAGGAGAAAGCAAAACAAGCAACCAATCAGAACTCGAAGCAAATACATGTAACCGGCGTCAAGCGCGGGAACCGGCTTGTACGACCAAGTCACGATTGGTTTTAGTTTGGCATCTGATTGGTCCGGCAAGAAAGTGGCGCGAGTTTTTCGAACCAATCATAGAGCGCAGTAAAGCAATACTTTCTACACTCAACTGAAAACCGCTTTAATGTTTAAACTTGTAGTTTGTAGGACGGTTCCCATTTAATGGACGTATTTTGTTCCTCTAGAAAATGCTAATAAACCTAAACCTCTATTTGTCTAGTTGCATGCTAACAGTGAACTCTATCACTGGAAGTTACAGTGTCTAAAATATGGTCATAGTTTGCGAGGTCAAGATTGTGTGGTGTGGTGGTTTTTTAGGCGTCGGCCGAAGAGAGAAGAAGGAGAAGAAGTTCTCCTTCTTCTCTCTTTATAGGCCAGATGACGAAAAACCACCATACATGACTCAATTAACATTTATTTTAACTTTATTGAATCATACAGACGAAGGTGACTCTTAAATCTGCGCCAGTGGACCAAATCTGAACCTCCACAATAAGTTTGTAGTTCGTCCCAAGATCTAAAAACTGACTCAAACAGAGGATGGTCGGCCTGTGGTTGAAGCTCTGAATTCAACTGCGAGGATCATATTTTAACTTTACACTCTCTATCTATCAGCAGTTCATATATCATGATTAATTCATATACTTCACTTGTCACAACTTAGATTGTTTCTTTTAATTAGTTTTGGTGTCCTGATGTGGGAGATCCTGGCTAGGAAACTTCCTTGGTCTTGGCTCATGAGCAGTACCGTCAAACAAGCCCTTTGTGTAGATGAAATGACACTTCCCATGCTGGAACTCTGGCCAAACTACATTCAGTCTATCATGAACGAATGCCTCCAAGACCCTGCAGATCGGCCGAGTTTCTGCACCGTGCATGAACATCTCTTGGCTATTAAGAATAGGGGAGAAGGTCTGACGTCAGAAGTCTTGGACGGGGCCTTTCCTGATTGGCACGACTTCCAATGTGGAGCCATATATGGTGAGACTCGCGGAAGAAGGACCAAGATGCACCCGGAGTTGCTGCCACGTTCGAGCTCCTGCGGAACGTCCGAGATTTACGTGATGCTCCGGCGTTCCTCGTCCCAGGGGAATGGAAGGCGCAGAAATACATCTGTTAGAGGGGGGCTAAAAGATGTTTTGAAGATAATGTCGAATAGAGTGCAAGATTCTCCGCGGGAGAAAGAGATTGAGCGATTCGGATACGAAATTGCGGAGCAATTAGCTGTTGTTCGTAGTGTTCGCCGACATGCTCGAAATTATACACGGGCCAACTGGGCAAAGGAAGTCGTTTTGACCAGAACATTGGAAGGAGACATAGAAAGAGTGAAAAAGAAGGAGAAAATAGCCTCGAGTGCAAAGAAGAGTAAGAAATCAAGCCGACACGCCAGGCGGTATAGTGTTTTCAATCAGGGAAGTTTTGAGCAATTACTAACGACGTCCTCCAAGTACCTAAAGAACGACTGGTCAAAAGTGTTACATGGAATGGAAAAGTTAAAGAACTCAATGAAAGGTTTTAAGGGAAAGGTCAATGAAGAACTCATTGAATACGGGAGGGAACCGCTGACCGATGATGACAGTGTTTCCGAGCATAACATGATGGGATATGAGGAAACAGGCGTGGTTAAAGACATAGACAGAGCTGATTCCCAAGCGGTAGCTAAGGATTCAAGCAGAGAGTTGTTGTCTTTGTGGGAAAATAACAGGTCGACACAGAGACCAGATACCGGTTCCTTACGGCCAAAAACACAACATTCGAAAGTCAGCGTGGGCAGCCCAGCTCAACCGGATAAGACAAGACGCGTACGAAAGTCTGTTAGAAAGGAAGCTGCAGGAATGGCTCAAAGAAAAGGATCTGACGTAACATCAGTCGTAACCAAGGGAGGGAGGGTCAATAGAAAAAACAGACCCTTAGATAGCGAAGACGAGATCAACAACTCGTACAATGATGTACATGTATACGCCGAACCAGACAGGTCTCGAGGAAAATCAGCAAGGACACATGTACAAGACATCACAAAGAGATTTAAACTAAGAGCTTCAACTAGTTTTGATGCACAATCAGCGTTAAATGACAGAGCAAATGTTTTAGAGACCGATGCATTTGGAACAAAATCTAGTACAGCTACAGACATGAAAGAAAACGAATCCATCAGTAACACTGACAGGGTTATAAAATAATTTAATGACATTATAGACGCATACACATTTAACGCCTCTTCTAGAGAAAGCTCTGACGATGACTAAATAAACCCCCCGCCCCGGGGAGGTTACTCAAAAATGTTTTATACGGGGAGGCTCCGCCCTGAGGTCCAAACCCTTACCCTTTTATATACCATTTTTGACAGAAAAGGTAACCCTTTCATATACCTTCAATAGAAAATGGTACCCCTTTCACATTCCTACGGTAGAGACACTGCATCCCTATACCCTTGAAATGAACTTAATGAACGATATCCTCGGAAAACATCACGCGTCACCAGTAGAGATGTTTGAATAAGCCGTTAGGTGCATCTGTTAGGCCCTTTTCATTACCGAAATGACAGTTTTCCGTCATCCTTTTCTATACTTCAACTCGATAAATCCCTACCCTTTTATATACCTCCACACTGAAAAGGTACCCCTTTCGGGCGGAGCCTCCCCGTATAGTCCATTATAGGGAGTACCCCTCCCCCGGGAATAAAAAAATAATCAACATGAAAATGTGGCAATCCAGAATGAACCTGAGTACTGCAACTTGAAACATACAAGAGAATGATCACGTGATTTGTCATAATGTAGAGGTTAAGTCATGTTAAAGTCAAAAAGCGAACGTCATCAAAATTTGTTTCTTCCTGAGTAAAATAGTAATGTTCACAAATTATTTCAGGAGTAATTAATAATGTCACGATTTCAAATTAGTACATGTATTAGAGGCCGCTATAGATAAATAAATTTACATTTGCTAGTTAGGTTTGTTATCTTATTTTAATTGCTAATTTGCTATCAGATAAAGTGATAAAAACTCAATTTAAAATTGACGAAGAGTCCGTTTGCGGTTGTCTGTCCATTCTGCGAGTGTCGCAAACAACAAGATACGGATGTCATCATCTTTTATTATAACTCGCGCGCCATTCACTTGAATTTTCAGCTTTTGTAGTCTGAAAAACATCCGGGCAGGGGGCGGAACTCCCATATAAAAGTAATTTTAAAAGGAAACCCTATTCAAATGTTTTCGGAATTAATACCTGCAAGGTACCAGGATAACTCTAACAGTGATCATATTTAACTCCTAAAAGGTACGACCTGTTATATGGAAGTTCCCCCGTGAGACTGAGCACTTGTTCTTGACACGCCTAGTTGTGCATGTACAAATCAGAAACACTAGCGGAGCTCTGGAATGCTACGATCATTCATTCATTTAATCGTTCGTTCGTTCGTTACGGTGGCAAGTTCATGATACGCACTCACCAAAATGGTAATGCTGCATACATTTAACATTATATAAATTATATGCAACATCTCATTAGGGGCTTGGTGAGCGCGTATCATAAAATTTCGTTGGTTTGTTTGTTCGTTAGTAAGGTAATGATCATCACTCCCGATCTGCGGAGCAAAGGCGTCCATCGTGGATCTCCAACAGACTCTATTCTGGGCGGTTCTTCTCGATCCCTCCCTCCCTTTGATTCGTGCAATGCACCGACTTTAATTTAGACTGCGAGCAGTCTCTATTTTTTGCTAAAGTCCGTGAGGCGAACGCGCGAGATTTACGAGCGGCGCGAGCCGCGAGTTGCGAGGGCGCGAAAGGAAAGCGAAAAATAGAGACTACTCGCAGTCTAAGTGGCCCTTTTCTAACTGACTGTACTTAAATATCTACAACCAAGCAAAAATATATTTTTTTATTGAGCATAATAAACTTTTAAAGCACTTTGAAATATTCAAAGCCATCTGGTCACGTGACCGATGATGTCACACTTTTGAAGTTGCCAAAACGTGTTCTTCACATAAACATCTATACACGTGTA
Organism: Desmophyllum pertusum; assembly: GCA_029204205.1. Taxonomy (NCBI): domain Eukaryota; kingdom Metazoa; phylum Cnidaria; class Anthozoa; order Scleractinia; family Caryophylliidae; genus Desmophyllum; species Desmophyllum pertusum. The sequence continues at coordinate 946,263 of MU826351.1, forward strand.
GATTTTGATTGCTATGCACCTTACGCTTTATGAGATATCGCAGAACCAAATTTCCACATATTTTTGCTCTCGTGTATAGCCCCCTTAAATTTAAAATGCCAGAGGTCTAATGGCCGTTTCAAAATGCCCCATATCAATGTCTTGCTGACTACATTGATTGCTTTTCAATTGATAGAGGCCTGTTCTCACAGTAAACAAAAACGCATTGACTAATGACGTCATCACACTAAGTTTGATATGAGAGTTATTTTTTGGTGAGTGTTATTACCTTGTGGTACTACACCCTTCTGGGACTCAAATTGACAAAGTTATTTGGCATTGAAAAAATTTCAGTTGCAAAGGATTCTGGGAAGGTTCTTATTATAATTATATATTGCTTTTATAATAATTATTATTATTTATAGCACACGACCCCACAAGCATTGTCATGCTTTAATAATCATCGTGTAAAAATAAAGGTTATAGGCACAGGGATCAACCACCGGGACAACCAGGGGACTGTTCCAGGCATTCAGATAGTGAGAGGCGGTACGAGTAGGCACAAGAGCGTGAAGAGTGGGGCCAATCCCCTCGCCGCTCCCCATTATCCGAATGCCTGTAACAAGCTAGATTTGTTGGGGAATACAAGGAGATGGATTTGATTCATTGCCCCTGGGTTGGGGAAAATACTAGACATTGCAATTGGGTGCATTCCATTTGACCAAAAATTTCAGTTTGAAATTCCGGAACGTTAGGAGAACCTTAGAGGTATACCCGGTATATATCAGACGAAATCGTTACTGTGACTTTCATAGCCTGCGCCAGGCTCACAAAATAGAGCGGCGCTAGATCGCCGGCAAGCCGGCTCGTTGTCGCGGCTAGCGCCGATCTATTTTTTTGTGAGCCTGCTCGCAGGCTATGACTTTCACTGAAACAGTGATGACACAAAATAAATCAGCTGTCTTAAGATGTTCTTCTGTTTGATTTACAAATAAAATTTTAAAATGATCCCCAGAGTCAAACTATTGCCTGGTCATGAATCACTGAGACAAATCCCTATCTATTACCCCTTATATATAGGTGGATATCAGGGGGATTTTTTTTATTGAGAAACATCCAATCCGGATTCCCCTACCACTGGGTAAGCTTGACTAAGTTTACAATTCCCCTGATTGATTGATTGATTGATTGATTGATTGGTTGTCCCGGGGGTCTACCCCAGGGGCAAGCTGATGACATGTGCATAAATTTGCTTTCATTTCTTTTCCACGAAACATTTTTTGACCATAATAAGACAGTCTTCTGCATCAACAGTACTCATCATCAAAACATGTAGCAACCTCTTGTCTACCTACCTGAGAAATTAAGAATTCTCTGACCAAATATTAAATTCTCCGAATTTTCCCTGGTACCATGAAAAAAATTGCTGGCATTTTCCCGACCTGAAGCAACCATGCAAGAGTAGCTCTACAACTGCATATCAAGTTATTTTTGTTTTAAATCACTAGCAGTGTCCTATCCTGTCAACCCTCATCCCTCTGGGTTTAAAAATTATGTCAGACAAGAAATTATTACACACACATTTCTGATACTTGGCTCAAATTCCCTAAAATCCACTGTGTGGCCAAGAAAGGAATATGTTTCAAAATAAAATAATGGGATTAGGAAAAGGATATTTCAAGAAATCACATTCCTTGATCCAAAGTGGCATAACATTTAATAATTAATATGTTTAAAATGCTTTCCATGATTGCTTTACAAATTATCTATCGCAAAATCCGGGCGCAAAATAGTTTGTCCATTCAGTACAAGTCAATGATCTAACAATAAAATCACATCAATCTATTTATTAGATGCTAAAGAAAATGAAGCGCATGCCATCGCGTTGTAGCACAGGCCGCCCAAGCTAAAGATAAGAGAACGGTGTCACGGTATAAGCGGTATTGTGTTACAACGGCTCGATTTATAAGGGTTTGTATGGGAACGCAACGGTTATGTTTTAGAAGATATAAAATCGAATGTTTTGTGAATAAAAACGACTTACCCTGTTGCTGTGTTGTATTCTTTGTAGTTTGCCAGCTTCTCAGGCCGGTTTGAGGCGATTTAGGCGAGTTTTAGTAACGGAAAACCTCGAAAACTAAAACTCGAAAACTGTGGTCGATTGTAGTCGATCGCAACAAATTTAAGCCACAGAGTAGGTTCGATCGATCGAAGATAAGCTTACTATTCCTTCGCTTGCCGTGCTGTTTATTCACAAAATATCTAATAGTCCTTTCTTCTTTGAATGGCAATGATCTCCCATGTAGAAAAGAATGTACCGGGAAAAATGGAAAGATTTGATTTCAAACGTTTCCTCTCGAAACATTCACAACAAAAATGGCGTCCAAAGCTGTTTCGTTCCACGCGTGGAATTCTGGCGTTCTCGCGAGTGTCGCGTATCGGAAGTAATTTTGATTGGCTATTTAGAAGTCATGTCAATCAATGTCAATCCATCACGAAAAGGGGGCGGAAGGCATCTCGTTGAGGAATTGTCTCAGGCGTAATTTTCAGCGCGACCACGTAAAGACGAAGAGTAAAAGAGAGCGCGCGAAAAAATTCGCCTGATACTCAGGTTAGGCGGGTGAAGACTGTGATTACTCATCATTTCTCTTGTTGCGAGTGGAAACCATCCTTATTTTTTAAAATTTTCAATGTTACAGTTTAAAAACTAGGGCCCAGTTGTTCAAAGGGTGGATGATGCTATCCACCTGGATAGAATCATTTATCCAGTGGATAGTGTTATCCACACTTTGAGCAACCAGGGCCAGACTAAAATAAATATAAGTTATACATGTAGTAAGTTGATTCTGTGATAATTGCATTTGAGAGGTTTGGAGGTAAGATCATCTATGGGATCACGATCAGTGGTAGTAGCCATTATTTCAAGACAAACTTCGTAAATCTAGATACCAAATTCTTGGAAATTAAAATTCACTTCAGTATGTGAATATTAATGCAAATATCGTGACATTTTTCTTTTTTCAGTTGGATTCCTGACATAGATTGCGCCTGTCAGTCTTAAAAAAATGTCACAGATCTTATCACAGCTCTAAAACCTTAAACATTTCATGTAATATCTTTATAACTAAACAAGGGGTGGACAAACGTCATTTCATGGGAAGTCAGAATAATTATTAAATACTTATTATTCTTGTGCACAATTATTATTGCATTCAAACCATGCACTTTTTTTTCAAAGAATTAACAGACAGTTAAAGATGATTTACAGTCCGTACTGCATAATATCCACCCTGAGACTCACACAAAGGAATGTTTTCTAGCTCAAATAAACATTCCGGTACAAACTTAATTTTTTCTTCATTATTAACGCCAGATATCCTTGCCAAACAATAATAACAAGTAGAAGAGCCTCAACGTTTTGCCAAACCAACGTTTTAGCTCATCGAGCATTCCTAAACGCAACAGTCATAAAATGGCGGACTCCAAAACTTACAATTTACTCCATACCATGTACACTATCACCAAAGTGTACAAATCAACAAATTCAATTAAAAAAGAAATGAAAACAAACTCTGAGGCTGCACATTACGGACTGTAAATCATCTTTACATGTAATAATGAAAATTTAACAAACGTTTACATAATTCTTGACATGAGATAAGTTACAGTTACACAATGCATTGATCAATAGTAAAATTAAGAGATGATTATTTAAGAAATTTTTAATAGTTTGGTTAAGACTTGTGGTTCAAAAACAAGAGTTTGTTGTATACATGTACATGCATATTCTGTTACAAGTGTTCAATAGCTGTCATTATACAAGGCAGTTACATGTAGCTGTCATGATTGTTTATCATGTCTTTTCTGCATTATCATAGCTTCACTGTAATGAAAACAGGCCTTAGAACACCAAAATTATCAAGAAATGAAAAACCAAGTTAAACTTATAGGGAAGGCTTTACTTTTTACAGTTACCATGATTGTTTTAAGTGATTGATGTTATTAAACCACGATGAGATCTCTGATGTAATGATAAAAAGACGAGAAGAATAATAATATAATAACTAAAAATAAAATACATTATATATATTGACAGGCATTCACTGCGTTTCTTATAATATTGTTAGTAATAATGTTTTTTTATCCATACAAATTAAGGGTCTTAAATCCTTTAAAATCTCCCAGAAGTCCTTCACTCACTGTACAAGATCCTAAACAGATCCAGCAGGATCTTTTAGGATCTCATAAAGATCCACAAAAACATTTGCAGGATTTTGCAAGATCATGGAGGATCTTTACAGGGACTTGAAGGTCCCTGTAAGGATCCTTTAAGTCCTGCAAGGATCCTTCAGGTCCCTGCAAAGATACTTCAGGTCCCTGCCAAGTCCCTGCAAAGATCCTGCAGGATCCTTGAGGATCCTTCAGGTTCCTGCTAAGATCCTTCAGGTCCCTGCAAAGATCCTTGAGGACCCAGCAAAGATCCTACATGTTCCTGCAAAGATCCTAAAAACTCTGCAAAGATCCTTCAGGATCCTGAAGGATCTTTGCAGGGACCTTGCATGCATGGACTTGGCAGGGACTTGAAAGATCTTTGCAAGATCCTACAAGATCTTTGAGGATATGGAAGAAGATCCTAAAAGATCCTCATCAAGATCCACAAAAGATCCTAATGTAGATCTTCAAAGATCCTTAAGGATCTTTAAAAGATAGACAAATGTACCCAAAAATATATTCCTGCAAAACTTTTACAGAGGGAAAAATTGTGGCACGGCGAAATAAAACAAAGAAATATCTTGTAAACTAGTGAAAGAAAATTCATGTAAAAAAATCCAGTCAAAAATAATTCGAGCTGAAAAATCCCCCCCACCCTCACTCGAAAATAAATAGGCACGTCCCCAATATAATAATCAAGTGAGGCGTACCTGAGTTGTTAGCTCATCTTTACTAGACTCGTCAACAAACAGAAACTGCTCTGGTTTAAACTGAGAAACAAGTCATCTAAAATCGGGCTGTTCCGAAAACGAAGATTACGGATTGCGGATTGCGGATTGCGGATTGCGGATTGCGGATTGCGGATTGCGGATTGCGGATTGCGGATTGCGGATTGCGGATTGCGGATTGCGGATTGCGGATTGCGGATTGCGGATTGCGGATTGCGGATTGCGGATTGCGGATTGCGGATTGCGGATTGCGGATTGCGGATTGCGGAGTGCGGAGTGCGGAGTGCGGAGTGCGGAGTGCGGAGTGCGGAGTGCGGAGTGCGGAGTGCGGAGTGCGGAGTGCGAAGTGAAAAAAATTCTAAAAAAATTAAATTAAATAAAAGAAAATAAATATAAAAAAATAAACACAAAAAAATAATAAAAGAAATTTTCATCGATGGAGGTTGGGTACGTTGGGAGGTGGGGGTGGGGGGGGGGGGGGGGGGGGGGGGCGTAGATCGCCTTTCAAAGTCCAGTTCACGATATTCCACAGAATACGAGCGCTAATAGTCTCATTTCACGAATATCACGGCTATTTAGATCACCTGTCACGAGAAAATAAACAATATTTTCACATTTACCCCCCAAAATATGGCAATTCACGGCTCACAAAAATATGCTTTTGACTACCACTTTCTTCATGTACCAAAGCCGTGTTGTCTCGTAACAAATTTCATAGCGCTATTCAACCGTTCAACACGGAGCAAAATTCCGCTTATATTTCATTCTTGTCGTTGTCGGAAATTAAAGCGACTGACGTGGAACACTTCAACAACTACTCCTCCCACAGTTCTTATATTTAATTTGGATTGAATTAATTTCGCAAAGATACAGATTCTTCAGAAACATGATTCCTATACTTATATAATTTCCAAGAATAAATTCGAGAGTTTCTTGGAATTCAACTACTCACGTGAGGATCCGATCTCATGTCTATCACTTGCACACATGTCTATCACGTTCCCTGACCTATTTTCGTATGGAAAATCACGGCTGCACGCGATCGCGCATCAGAGAATATAAACAATCTTTTCACATTTTACGATACGCCGAACAATATCGCGTAGTCATATAATCGTAGTCGCTTTAATTTCCGACAACAAGAAGAATGAAATATAAGCGGGATTTTGCTCAGTGTTGAACGGTTGGATAGCGCTATTAAATTTGTTACGAGACAACACGGCTTTGGCACAATTTTTGTAAGCCGTGAATCAGTTTGCCATATTTGGGGGGTAAAAGTGAAAATATGGTTTATTTTTTCGTGACAGGTGATCTAAATAGCCGTGATATTTGTGAAATGAGAATTAAGAATTGAAACTATTACCGCTCGTATTACGTGGAATATCGTGAACTGGACTTTGCGTGAAATAACCGTTTTATTTTCCGTGAAAGGCGATCTACCCCCACCCCCAACCCAACCTCCATCGACGAAAGTTTTCTTTTATTATTATTATTCTACTATTACGTTATTTCACCATATAAGGTCAAGAGAACACGTAAAATATGACACGGTATTGACTACTTGAACAGAGCGAATACGGAAAATAGCATAATAGTCGGGAAAGTAGTAGAATAATAAATCCCTTATTCGATGGTTTAACATATAATACGAGCGGACATTTTGCTCATTGCTCTCATTTTCCCTCGCCCCTACGGGGCTCGGAAAAATACTACGCAACTCGCAAAATATCCGCGCGTATTATATGTTAAACCATCGAATAAGGGGTATTTATTCATTGTTTATTTTTTTATATTTATTTTGTTTTATTTAATTTAATTTATTTTTTTAAATTTCACTCCGCCACTCCGCACTCCGCACTCCGGACTCCGGACTCCGCACTCCGCACTCCGCACTCCGCACTCCGCAATCCACGTTTTCGGAACAGCCCTAAAAGCGGCTCGTTTCCGTTCATCTCGTTCACCGGCAATGACTTGCAGCTACAAAACATAATATAAAAAGCCCAACGTGAAAATTCAACCACAACAACCGTAAAAATGAAAAGACTTCCAGTCAAATCACTGGAAAACATTGCATATCTCACAGTTTTACTACCTTTATTATTGTCAATCCCATTTGACGTAAAGATCTGCTGAGGGTTTGCAGTGTGTACACTTCGTCTGTTTGGAACTGACTAGCCACGCTTGCAACTCGTCAAGAAAGAGCTCTGGATTATCTTCCATAGCACGGTGAATGATACGAGTTTCCGTGGCTGAAACGATCCACATTCATCAAAATTCAAATTCCCCAAAACGTAAGCTTGATCAAAGCTATAAACTATAAATTTTATTACGAAGCCAGTTTAATACCTGATATCATTCGTTTCTTTGACTTTCTCCTCGGTGGATCGTTCACGGCTCCAGTATTTTCGTATAATCTAATCACCTTCTCGACAAACGTTTTACTTACAAAAAGCGTTTCTGCAATTCGATCCAATGACAGACCACGCTGTCTCGACATAATAACTCTCCATCGCATCGAGATTGGAAATGACTTCGTCATAACAAACGAGCGAGACAAAAATGAGGGTCCACAATAGGGTTCCCAGATCTCGCCATCCCGCCCCTCTTTTCGTCGAAATCCCGATCCCGCCCCAAATTTTAAACAAGTTTCTGTGTTCATTTTATTAAAAAAAAAACACATAAATGACCTAGGCCCCGTCCACACTTAGGCCCAATCTCGTCCCGCGAGCCCGCGATCCTTTAGAAGCATGGGGACGAGGTGTGGGACGAGTGCCACGAGGTGTGGGGACGAGGTGTAGGGCCGGGTGGGGGGGGGGGGGGGGGTATTCCCTATAATGGACTATATGGGGATGCTCCGCCCGAAAGGGGTACCTTTTCTGAGTGGAGGTATAGAAAAGGGTAGGGATTTCACGAGCTGGAGTATAGAAAAGGGTAGGAATTTCACGAGTTGGAGTATAGAAAAGGGTAGGGAAAATTGTCATTTAGGTATGAGGTGGACTGCAGGTTTGAAGTTCTTAGCCATCGTAAGACAGCTTCCTTCCACTTCCTTCTGGGGATATATATTGTTCATTAAGTTCATTCCAAGGGTGTAGAAAAGGGATGCAGTGTTTCTACTGTAGGTATGTGAAAGGGGTACCATTTTCATAATTTCTATGGAAGGTATATGAAAGGGGTACCATTTTCCATGGAAGGTATATAAAAGGGGTACCTTTTCTATCAAAAATGGTATATAAAAGGGTAAGGGGTTGGACCTCTGGGCGGAGCCTCCCCGTATAAAACTTTGTTCAGTACCCCCTGGATGTCCCTGGTTCAAATCCTCCACCATGCCACTAGCTGGATTTGCTGTCGGTAGTCCCGAGTTCAACTCCTCGGCCACGCTTTGTAAATAGCCAACTGGACAGCCTCCCACCAGTTGGAATTCTTAACACTAAGTTATGTTCTATTTACAACATTTGTTTGTTCATTTACAGTGTCTACAATTAGTACAGCAGTACTAAATCCTCTGACAGTTAAATAAAGTTGTTTATTTTTTTTGACTTAGGCCTCGTCCTCGTCCGTTTTCATAACGCTAAGTTTTCGAAACACTCCGTTTTCATCTAAAACGCATCAAAAGCTCTTCATCCACACCATCGTTTTCTTAGCGTTTTCCCCGTCCATACAAATACGCGAATAGACTGCGAGCAGTCTCTATTTTTCGCTTACGGACTTTAGCGAAAAATAGAGACTGCGAGCAGTCTAATACCGCGAAACCGCAATACCGCGAAATAAAATTGACAAAAACCGCAATACCGTGTCAAAAATCGCCAGAATACCGAAACCGCAGATATGGTGGAATAGACGGAAGTCTGTGATCATTTCTAATATTTAACTGATTTTCAACCGCTGGAATCAGTTTATTAGCATGTTAAAAACATGCAGGCATGACTGTTAGGAGTCCACTGAGTTCAAATCTTCCACTGCGAAAATTATGAGCTTCATGGAACAGATAATGTCTAAGGACAATTATCAGTGAATATATTTTGAAGCCAAAAGTAGGTTTAATATTTTGTTTATTATCCTTGAAACAAATTTCAATCGAGTTTCCGTTGGCGGTTTACCCACAAATATTAGCATTTGCTAACTTTTGCTAACAAATTGCTTGCTCATGAATACATTTCACCAGAAATAGTTGTTGAGGTAAGGCTGTTTCTGACCATTTCCATTGCTTGATCCCTCGTGGACTGGCTCCGAAACCTCTTTTTAAAATAATGTTCTGACCCGCAACGAATATTTCTTTGAAAATCGCTGAACCCTAACCCTCTTGACAAGCCATTTAACAGCTGGAAGTTTCTAGAAGCCCAGAAGATTGTTTACGTGCAGTTGTCCTCGTAATAACATCTCTTTCAAGTAAGTAGTTTCTCCTTTTGTTCCTGTTATAGAAACTTAAACAAAGTTTGATCGTGGAAATGTTGTTGGATGTACATCTATCTTTTTGCTTCGGGAGTGCAAAATCGCGTGCAATATTTTGTAAATTTGAGAACTCATTGTGATGTGGCAGGCACTGAGTTCGATTAAGTCTGATGATATTGGCTTCTGTGATATTAAATATTCAGAAACAATTCAGTCTCGTCTGAGTTAACACTGAAGTACATTAGTTTTGTTTGATTGAGCTCGAACTCCGTTAACATCTCGATCTACACTGATCTCTGAAGGTAAGTTCCTTGAAGTTATACTCGTATGGTTTTAAAATTCGGTGATCGCATTGCCTTACTTAATCTTGTGTTCTAGGTTTTGATTAGTTCGTTGATAAATTAATACCAGCTATGTCGGTCGTTCGCTTGTGTCGTCACTGTGTCGTGCTAACTGAGGTGAGGCTATCCAGATGACGACATTTCTCGCGTGGGACGCTCCCAAGAATTTCGTATCAAAGTTAGTTATGACTGCAGCTGTATACCGGTATCACTGAAGGACATCACAGCTGGCACGTTTTCTGCCATAGCAGTAATACAGGAGCTGGTTTTTTTCGTCTATCGGGCATCAATGAACGGTCTCACTCACGTTACTTTTGCTATCGGACATTTATAGGCCCATCGTAAACGACATTATCGACATTATCATCTTACTGAAACGATTATAGTAACGACCAGAAACCGAGATACCGTGAAGGACGTGAAGAACATTTCAGTTTCTACCGAGTTCTACCGAGTTCCGTCGACCGAAACGCTAAAAAACCGCATACCGGAGGCTGGATGAAACCGGAATACCGCACTTTAAGAGTGAAATTACACCGAAATACCGTATGAAAAATGGTCTGAAACCGCAATACCGCAAACCCCAATGTCCCCCTCCTGAGTATAGCTGTTCCAACAAACGCTCAATGGAAATGGAAAGCATTGAAAGTTCAAGAACGCAGACAAGGCCAGGACATACAAAAGACCATCTGTGACTTGATACCTCTTTCTTGTGACGAAAACGACGAAAATAGAAATGTCGGAAATCAACACAAAATATCAGAAAAGGATTTCATACGGGTCTCATACTTACGCATAATCCCGGCGTATCACATCGAACGTTCGGAAATCGAACTCAATCGAACTTAATCAAACTCAATCGAACGATTGAGTTCGATTTAGTTCGGTCATCGAACGAAATCGAACTCACCAAAAAAATTGTGAATCGAACAAAATCGAACGTTCGATTAGTTCGGTCATCGAACGAAATCGAACTCGGGCAAAAAAATTTGCGAATCGAACAAAATCGAACGTTCGGTTTTCGAGCTCTTGATTATAAATACATAATAGATTCAGGCTCCATCTGCCCTTTGGGTCATTTACATTACTGAGTTGCCTGTCACAGTGTGCTAACGAGACCCGGGATGACCATAAAAGAAATATTAAGATAAAAAACAAAAAATCGAACAAAATCGAACGATGACATTCGATTTGGTTCGATTTGGTTCGGAAATCGAACTCACAAAAAAAATATGTGTTCGATTTCGTTCGATGACCGAACAAAATCGAATTTAATCGTTCGATTTCGTTCGATTTCGTTCGATTTCGTTTGATGTGATACGCCGGGGCATAATGAATAAGTTTTAGGCTACACCTCCTTTGCTATTCATTTAAAATTGAAACCCGACACAGTTATACACAAAGGATCCATTTGTACCAGTCTGCCGTGCGCGCTTGGTCAATTCTTGCAGTCACGTAAAAATTGAAATCCCGTATCCCGCTACATTTCCCCCTTGCGATTGTCGCAACCCGACCCTTTAAAAACACGAAATCCCGCTCCCGCTCGTAATTGAAATTCCCGCTTCCCGCTCCTGTTTTTAGCTCGCATCCCGAATATCGCCACAAAAATAAGCCAAAACCCGCATCCCGCCAAACCTATTGTGGACCCTCAAAAATGGCTACGAAACTGGCGCGAAGAAAATACATCGATTGTCATGGAAACAGTTGATTGACGTCCACCTTAAACTCATTAAATTGTACGAGAAAAATCGATGAAGGGCACGTGTGACTGGTAATCGCTGTAACAATTCCTATCAGAGCGCTGGTTAATTTCCACAATACTCGATAGCGGTTTATGGACAGTTTATGGTCACCGGATGGGAAGGAAATTTATTAAAATCAGATTTTCTTCGAAAGGTAATTTGGTTTTGTAAGGTTTCAGATCAAACAATGCAAATATAACAAGAAATGCACCGAGAACTACAGTAGATACTTCGGTCAGGTGCTTAGTCATTTACGGTCAGTACTCAGCGGTTCATATCACATTGCGTGACAAAGCCCATGATACTTCGTTGAGCAATTTCCGGAATCATCTTACTGAGTCTCAGACAGCATTTCCGGTAACACATGTTATATGTGAGCACGTTTCCCTGAGGGTTAACGAGCTCTGCGGTCTACGTCAAAACCATTGTTGGCCTGTCACTGGCTCTGTTATCTCGCGGCGGTTAGTCATTGAGCAATAGACTGGGAGGTCAATGTCTAGCAGAAAGTAATTGTTGTCTGGAAACGTATGACAAAGCTCCCAGTGATTTTCCACTCATGCTCTCATGTGATTTCCAGGCGGTGTGCGTCACGGGTGGGCAAAGCATCATGGGTGAATTTGTGAAACGACTCATTATGGCTTTGACGCGAGAGAGTCAACACCTCGGGCAAGTTAGCCTGCGTGGCAGGCGTATAAAGGGGAGGGAGGGAGGGGAGTTCGGCGCGCGCGAAGCGCGAGGAGTCGGAGCGCGAAGGGCGATGGAGTGGGCGAGGGAACGCCTGCAACCACGCTATTGTTTTTTCAATCTTTTACGTCCACATTCTGGACGCAAAAATCGTGATTGGTCAGAATTAATGAAATGTCAATAAAGCAGTCAATTGGTTGTTCTGATTGGTCAGTTATATGTCATTTAAGTTTTTGAATGATTCCAGGTTGTTATCAATTTACATGCAACCGCCAACCGGACGGATAAATCGAGAGACGATCGGGAATCACTTTCTTTATTGGAAGAAAACGGCTTTAACCTTGAATTAAAAGTGGAGCAGAGGAAAGGGTCACGTCACACGATCTTCCACAACTAAAGAACAGCTGTATTCGAAAGCAAAACACGCACTTATAGCATCATGCTGGGAAAGAAAGTTATTCGGGTTCGTCACGCCGGTCAAGACTCCCGTCAGAATGTCTCGCAGTCAAAGACAACCTTTCGCCAATTAATAGTTCGGAGAAAATATTATGAGAAAATCATTCCACTTTTCTTCAGAAGTTTTCATTCACGGAAAGCGAAGCTAGACTTGCAATAGGAGTGTTCACTGTTGATCAACATTACGTCAAATTTGTTTTGTTATTCAAATTTGCCAACCATTAAACAAAAGAACTCTTTGTTTCAACAGCCAATAGTTCTCTGGTTGGCACATTAATAACAATAGGTGACGTAACGAGAAACATCGCTATACACTGTATTCAATGCGTGACGGAAGTCGGAATGTCTGTTGAATTTTAGGGCTTGACCAACGGAACGTCTTATTATTGGAAACTTTCGCATTCACGTGAAAATTATAAAACTTTACTCGGCTACTTCCAACCCCGTCTTTCTATACATGTGTTTATTATGTTTTAAAAGAAGTATTTCTGTCATAGCGAAAGACAATAATGATTTCAAAGATATCTTGCATATTTAATCAAGTGCGCGTGAAAACTGTCAAAACTAATTAGGGGCGGAATGGCAAAAACAATACCGTGGTTGCAGGCGTTCCCTCCCACTCCATCGCGCTTCGCGCTCCGACTCCTCGCGCTTCGCGCGCGCCGAACTCCCCTCCCTCCCATTTCTACGCCTGCCACGCAGGCTACGGGCAAGTGAATAATGTGTGCGGATTGCTAGTTAGTCAGTTGTTCTACCCGAGTTATACAATAATAATCTATACTGATTTACCTTTGCTCACTTTTGAACTGTTGAAGGGCACGTAACAGTTGTCAATGTTTGCTTTCAAAGCCATTTTATCCGGGCATTTTACAAGTGTATGACGAAGCGATCATACGTATCGTATAAAAGTTACTGCAGGTAGAAAATCAAATTGATATGAGTCTGGTGCATGGTGAACATGAATTCTATCGCATGGAAGATTTTGCTGTAAAACGCTTCAATGAAAGCTGGGCGATCTACGGTCCTGCGAATTGTAGGAAATAAATTTTAAAACGACGCTGATGCGCGCTACAGGAGAGCGTTTTACGTACAAGACTGCAAGGGTCAGTTAATGTCACGCAATCGAGGTCACCGCAAATAAGCTTTTTTTAAAAATAATCAGCGAGTCAGAAACTAGATTTACATCTTGTGGATTGTAAGATATAACAGAAAAAATAAGAGGCTTTGGGTCCAGTAAAATAGCTCGCAAAATGGGGCTCACTGCTAGCAAAACAGACTCACGGCTCGCAGACCGCCAAGTAATAACTTACGGCTTGTAGCAAGAAAACTATTTGGGGTAGACCCGGGTAGACCCCGAAATTTCAAAAGAAGAAGGATTGAACTAACGTCATGTAAGAATGGAACACTTGAAATGGATCAGAATAACGAATTTGAAATGAATGAAAAAGTGTGAAATTTTGAATGAAGACATCATGTCGGCCAGATCGACCGCGCTACATTTGAGAGGTGCCAGCGCATACAAAATGTTCGCAAGTAATCAATAAAAATGACCAGAGCAAAGGAAATATAACTGTCTTCAATTTCCTGTAAACGTGTTTCCCAAAACGACCAAGCAATCCCGGAAAATGGACAAATTCTGCGAGCACTTCGCTCCGAAATGCCTTCTTCTTTGCCGCGAAGACTATTGTTCGAATACAGCTCGCTGATTGGCCAAATCTCGTGACGCACACCGCCTGTGTGATATTAGCGTGCTTCGCCCCTCCCCCAACTCTGTCCCAATCCTCACTTAGTAAAATCCCTTTGATATCTGACCCTGTCACAATTGTGAGCTACTCTTCAAGCTGTTGGTTGTTCTCTGCTTTTCTCTGCTTTTGTCGCGCATATAAGATGCCCAAACAACGCAAATTTCGCGACGACCGTGCTACAGGAGTCCTACAGCGACCGCCAACCCACCCGGACCCGATCGTTCAATCTCTGGTGCCAGTTCCTTCAGTCTGATGCCTACGGAGTCTCTTCGACGGTCTTTGCTGTCTCAACCGTTCCCAGGTTCTTACAGTAAACTTCCCGCTTGCCAGAGAGCCAGAGAGAGGAGGATCGGAAGAGAACGGGTTTGCCTTGGTTATTTGTCTTTTGGCATTTACAGTCCGTACTGCGCAATGTCGGCCCTACAATATTTTCAGTCTCAAACGAAGGAATGTAAATACTATCCAAAATAAAAATTCCTCATTATTAACGCCAGATAGAAGAACCTCGACGAAGTGTAACAAGTAAATCAACAAAATCAAAACAAAAATGAAAACAAACCCTGAGGCTGCGCAATACGGACTGTAATTAATCTTTGATGCCGGAGAAAATGTATTTAAATTTCCCCGACACAGGCTTTACTTCGCGCAAATATTTGCTTTGAGCTACAAATTAAATTTTTTCAATAAAATAAACACATACTGTAATATAATTATACAGTGGATTGGGATATCATTTCTCTCATCACAAGAAACTAACTAATAACTAAGTAAATTTATTTTTGATGAACGAAAACTACTTAACCCCAAGTGCAGGCTTTATAATTGATACGCGAGTCATCATGACAGAACAAGAATGCTTCATAAGATAATTAACACCTAACACAGCACACGTGAGACTGAATGAAATTAATTTGTATGGATCTGGAGCGAGATGATTACAATCCAACAAGATCTAAAAACAAGTTTTTGACTCACCTCAAAATCCAAAAAAGTGTTATTAATTTCCATGAAGTCTAAAACCAGTGTGTCAAACGTTTTTGAAACAGCAAAGCATCGTAGTGGGCCTTGTAAATAAGTCCATCTTCCCTTCGAATTCGCTGGGTTTACTTGAAGCATATCGTAAATCTTCCAATTGCGTTAGCGTGAACAACATAGACAAGTCGTTATTAAAACGTACATGTAAGATTGCATGATATTTCCGAGAATCCACCTAATACTGAGTGACATCGCAGGGTCCCAATCCATTTCGTTAACTCAGCTTAATATTATTCGCTATGCGCATTCTCCGAGTAAAAACCGCAGTAGCCATTTGAGTACGCGTTGCGGACCTATTTTTTTATCTACGTTATCGTTGCCGTTGCCGTTCTCGAACCGAGCACACGCGTTTTGTGATTTTGTCTGCCCAAGAGTTCAGACGGGATTAAGTTTGAGTAGAGTTTATGGTGACTTTTCTTTATATTTTTCTGGCGATAAACTACGGCACAGAACAATAATGTCAGACGCGCTTGTGGTAGAATGGTTTCTGGCATGCCGGGGCTCTAACCCGTGTGGTGTTTTATTTCTTGCTCATTTTTTGTCCTTTTTCCAGTTGCACATAATTCGGAAGCTCAGTACAACTAACAGAGCAGTGAGGTTGTCCCACGCGAATGATTTGAACTATTCTAAGCATCCTTCCTTAAAGGAGAAGTTCACTCCAAAATGTCACTTTTTTATTCTTCCGCCAATAGAAAGTTAATGCATAGATAAGGTACTCACCGAAATTTCAGCTTCCAAAGAGCTTTCTAACCTAATGAAATCCTTGTCCAAAGTAGCCAAAAAATCGTGCACGAACCCCGCCATCTTGGAATATACTTAGCAACCTGGCGATGCTTGCGTGACGCCAAAGAGTTCAACCCAAGTTTGGCGGGAAGAGGCGGGAAGATAAATACTCGAGATCGCTTCCTCTTCAGATTGAGTTAGTCATGCCTTTTTGTTCAGCACCATACCGCTCAAATAGGTCTCAAAGAGACAGCGAAAGAGGTGTTTCGTTTCATCGTTTAGCGGTTTCAAGAAAAAACATCACTCGAGAATGGTTAATTAAACTGGGCCGCGGGACAAGACGTTGTTGCCAAAACTGGAACACATTTTCATTTGTTCGGATCACTTCACCGATGACTCAGTGTTTCGAAGTCGATCACCGGCATAATCCCCTCGGCGGAAAAACCCACAAAAGAAAGAAAAAAACCTGATGCAGTTCCAACCATTTTTAAGAAGAAGTCCAGTTCTATTAAAAAGCGAGCTGCAAGCGAACGGAGGCGAGCGATTAAAGAAAGAAAAGAGGTAAGTAATTTTGTTTACTTCGAAGACTGTTCAAAGGTTTTCTTCTCTTGTTGTTATCTATTATTTAAAATGGATAAATTCAAAACTGATCAATACATTTCTTCGCTCTGTCAAAGTTTGATAAATTACATGAAACAAAAAAAACCTGAACGGAATTGTTAGCATGCACTTCGAACAAGAACGTGTTCCCACGTCGCGTTCGAATAGTAGAAATAATTGAATAAATTATACTTGTCACGGCTTTTTCGTCACTGATTTCTAGAGCCAATAACAAGCAACTTTGTATCCTGAACTCAGTGAAAATCGTTCATAAATTTATTTGCGCGCCCCTTTGGATTTAACGTTTTATTTTCTTGAAAAATTATACATCAGACGTTGCCTCAACTTGTTTTTCTTCGAGTAAGTAAACTACGCACTTTTTTTATTTGCCGTTTTGTTTCATTTCCTGATCGATGCATCGTCACTGTAATTAGTTCCAGGCCGTTAAATTGATAATGGAGAATTCAAGGACGGAAGAAGTGACTGAAGAGCCTGAAAAACCAATAGATGAAGAAAACCTGGCTCAAGTAGAAATACTTGAGGTAGGTACTGATAGCCTAGATGCAGTAAATGATCAAACCGGGGTGATTGCTAATAGCTGTGAAATCATCGTAGATCCAACTGTTGCCGTACATGTGGTCCAGGGCAACGATCCTTCGCTTATTCGATTCTCAGGTGATACAATGGTTTCATCCGACGGGGCAGCCACTGGGGATACTATAACCGCCGAGTCTGTTGGGGTATAACATAGTGAATTTTTAGCCTGTAAATAATTGATTTCATAATTAGGTAGATCTTTTATATACTTTTTATATTTTTATTATACACTACCCCACCAGCTCTGCTGATTTTTTAATCGTGGTTAAATAAAGAATTTGATTGATTGGGTTCCGTTTGTATCCCAACGTCAACAAAATGTTTTACACGTGGAAACACGTTCTTGTTCGAAGTGCATGCTAACAATTCCGTTCAGTTTTTTTTGTTTCATGTAATTTATCAAACTTTGACAGAGGTAAAAAATGTATTGATCAGTTTTGAATTTATCCATTTTAAATAATAGATAACAAAAAGAGAAGAAAACATTTGAACATTCTTCGAAGTAAACAAAATTATTTACCTCTTTTCTTTCTTTAATCGCTCGCCTCCGTTCGCTTGCAGCTTCTTAAAAATGGTTGGAGCTGCAGCAGGTTTTTTCTTTCTTTTGTGGCCGGTTTTTCCGCCGAGGAGATTATGCCGGTGATCGACTTCGAAACAGTCATCGGTGAAGTGATCCGAACAAATGAAAATGTGTTCCAGTTTTGGCAAGAACGTCTTGTCCCGCAACCCAGTTTAATTAACCATTATCGAGTGATGTTTTTTCTTGAAACTACTAAACGATGAAACGAAACACCTCTTTCGCTGCCTCTTTGAGACCTATTTGAGCAGTATGGTGCTGAAAAAAAGGCATGACTAACACAATCTGAAGAGGAAGTGATCTCGAGTATTTATCTTCCCGACTTGGGTTGAACTCTTTGACGTCACGCAAGCATCGCCAAGTTGCTAAGTATATTCCAAGGGTTCGTGCACGATTTTTTGGCTACTTTGGACAAGGATTTCATTAGGTTAGAAAGCTCTTTGGAAGCTGAAATTTCGGTGAGTACCTTATCTATGCATTAACTTTCTATTGGCGGAAGAATAAAAAGTGCCATTTTGGATTGATTGCGGATTGCGGATCTTCGTTGATAAATAATTGGACTTCAGTGGGTTAATGCGTCGGACTTGCTATTGTTTGTTTTTGCTAGAATCGACTAAAGCGCCTAGAATGGAAGAAGATTGGTACCCTCGGTACCCTCGGCGACCTGGGCGAAAAGGCTTCCTGAAAAGGACCAGGAAAAGACAGTGACCGGAAATGTAAGTACATGAAAAAGAGCAGTTGGCTATTTCACAATTAGATTATGAGCTCGAGATTTCTATGATGTGATAGTTGATGAGGCCACAGGCCGAATCAACTATCACACCATAGAAATTGAGAGCGAAGAATATAATTGTTTTAGTAAAAATCATTGATAACAATTGTCTAGTATTCGGATGAGATTAAACTTAGATAAACATTTAAGGATAAAAATTAGCGAGAAAAGTTTAACACAACGTTTCGATGTCGCCATGACATCATTTTCAAGTGACGAAATAAAAAATTCAAACTGTCTTAATATATACAGTGTGAGATGGTAAAACATAACAATAAGTAACGTAATTAGCATTGTGCATGGTAACTATGTCTAAACAAATAGTTTTGCGCGGATGGAGTCCAATTGCGTGTTCAGGTTGGGCTTCTTCTTCTTTATGAACAACATCTCATGAAACAGTCTAGTTTTCCGTTGCATTTCTTGAGGACGGAAAAGTTACTAGCAAGGTCGCCGATGGTTTGCCAGGCAGGCTCACGCCTTGTCCATCTTTATGGTCTCCCTATAAAGCCGGCCTAAGACACATAAAGAGAAGCTATCAATGAGACCAATCTTATCTTCCACGGGTACCTAGCTACAATTATGCCCTCGCCAAGTGGGTCGACGAGAAACTGAAGCCCCTGTCAGTCAATCGCTACACAATATCAGATACTTTCTCTTTCGCTGAAGAGATTCAAAACCTGGACATCGACGAGAACGACATATTGGTTTCTTATGATGTCACGTCTCTGTTCACAAATGTACCGCTTCAAGAAACCAACAACTGGTTTAATGAAACACACAATCTAAATATCACTAAGCCTGATCTGATTCAACTGCTAGAAGTTGCAACCAAGAATCAACTGTTCCAGTTCGATGGCAAGCTTTACGAACAGATTGACGGCGTGGCCATGGGCTCACCTTTGGGACCCCTCATGGTAAACGCATTTCTCTGCTCTATCGAGGAGAAACTAGAACAAGACAACAAACTCCCAGACTTCTACAGAAGATACGTAGACGACACGCTCGCTAGTCTGAAAGATGTACCAGTAGCAGAAGCTTTCTTGACAATTCTTAACAACTGTCATCCATCCATAAACTTCACCATGGAACTAGCATCTGACAATAAGTTACCATTTGTCGGTATGGAAGTACTTATAAGAAAGGCTGCAAACTAGAAAACAGTGTTTACCGGAAGCCAACAAATACTGGCCTACTGCTCCATCACCAAAGCCACGTCGATAAAAGATACAAGAAATCGCTAATCAAGACCATGGTAAACCGTGCTTTCCATCTGTCATCCACACGGGAGTCTTTCATAACTGAATGTGATCGCTTGAAGTTTTTTTTTTTTTTTTGTTTTGTTTTGATTTCACAGTTTATTCACAAATACAAACATAGTTACATTTCACATAAAAAAGCTACTTAATACAGTAATACTACTTACAGAACAATGAAATATAGGGGAAAAAAACCCAATACGATACAAGAAAAATATACTAAACAGTACACATACAGCGTATCTACAAAACAAAAAAGAAAAAGGAAGTAACTGAATATAAGTTATTTACTTCATATTATATATGATTAAAATATAGTTTTGAAACAACATGGAGTAATTCTTTCCATTTTTCGTTATGAATTTCTAACGTTTTATTCTCCTTGGCTATTAAAAAGTCTAATTTGTAAGTAAATTTAATCCTGGCTTTAAGCAACAAAATGGATGGTTTTATGTTGAGACATCGGCATTGATAGATCACTTGCTTACAAAGGATGATAATATGATTTAATAGTAGGAAATCCTTCCGAAAAAACCCAAACGTTATATTAGAAGCATTTAAATTATGAAGGTTAATAAAATAATATTTCAGCCACTCCGTTACTGAAAGCCAAAAGCTGCAAGTAGTTTCGCAGTAAATAAATAGATGCTCGAGGGATTCGTCAGACTTTCCACAAAAAGTGCATGTAGGTGAGGTTACAATACCCATTTTGTAAAGTGCTTTATTAGTGTAAACAATTCTATTTAAAAATTTATACTGGAATTCTCTGGTTTTAGAGTCAATGGTTACGCTTCTGGGAGTAGATAAATTTCTTGCCATGGCAAATCAGTTGTTGGAATAGTCTCGATTTTCTTCACAAGATCCCAATATAGCACCCTCGAAGAAGCGGGAAAGGCGATGTCATTATAAGTGTTGTTACTAGCCTGTGTGTTTTGAAACCGTTGTTTTAAGATGTTTTTCCATTCTAATGGAATAGTGTCAAAACCACTCACGAGAAGAAAGTATTCAGCAGTTGTTATATTTTTCTTCTCCAATACGTTCCATGTTTTTAGTTTGCCTGTGTCATTTAACACATCACACAGTTTGATTATACCCTTCTTAACAATTTTATTTCTAAACAACGGTTTCCCACCTATGCAAATGAACTTGTTGTTCCAAATAATTTCGTTTAACACATCCGATGGGGTTGAAATGGTCGTATATTTATAGCTTGCCCACTCATTAAGACATTCCTTATAAAATTTCGGAAGTATTTTTGGTAAGAATTTCACATCATAGGTACATTTCAATAGAAAGGAACCTCCAAATTCTAAGAGGTAATTATCAAGGAACACTTTCCACGAGCTGTTATAGCCATCCAAATATTTCTTCATGCACATGATTCTTTGAGCTTTGATAAGAGATTCTATATGTGGCATTCTTAATCCACCATTTTTATAGTCGCTAATTAGAGTTAGTCGCTTTATCTTATCTTTTCCGGATTTCCAAACAAATTTAAAGAGAACAGAGTTGATCTGCAGCTGTTTGATAATTTCTTTCGTTAGAGGAATTTGAGAGGCTCGAAACATAAATTTAGGAATTGCAAAGGTCTTAATAATTTGAATTCTACCAAGTAAAGTTAAGTTTCTCCATTTCCATGCATTAATAGATTTTTTGATGGATTTAATGATTTTTTCAAAGTTAAGTCCTTGGAACTTTTGCCAGTCATAAGTAAAGAATATTCCTAGAATTTTCATTGGTTTGTTAACCTTTTCAATACCAAGATCTTCAGGAGAGTAATGTAGGGATCGCTTGAAGTTGATGTTTACGAACCTCAAGTACCCTGACAGCCTCATCAACTCTACCATCTCTCGCTTGGTCACCTCAGTGATATCTGGAGACCCCGATGTGCCAGCTCAACTACCCGCCAACGAAAATACTGTTCACCGAGTGGTATTGCCATTTAAAGATCAAAAGTCGGCCGATGCAGTGAAAAAACAACTATCCGATTTGAGCAAGAAAATCGATCACACTCTTCAACCAGTGTTTACGAGCCGCAAAATTTGTGAAGACCTTAAGATGCGTGAACCCAATGCAAACCACCTTTAATTACAACAATGCGTAGTAATATATTCTCACTGGGATCCCCTACAAACAATGCCTGGGCTATGATTAGATATGGGGAGAATCAGCCCGAGGCGATAGGGAGCAGGTAGCTCCCAGAGGAGAGGATGGTTCATTGCTGCGGGTGGTGGGTGGGCGAAGCAAAGTGACGGTCGTCCTGTCGAAAAGACTGAGCGAGTTATGGCGTGAGGTGTGGAATTATTTTGCTGGTTTGCAACCATTCCCGAGAGATTTTAATGACAAAGACCCTGGCGGCCATGTTGGATGACAGGAACAATAAAGCTAATAGTAGAATTATTTTGTTAATGGTCATCCAACATGGCGGCGATGACGTCAGTTGCAAACCAAGAATACTGAACACGGCGTATTAGGTTACGTAACACATCCCAACGGACCACATACTGCACGCCGAATATATCTAATCAGGAATATGGAGGCATTATATGCGGGTTCCCCAGAGAGAATAGTAATGTATTCTCACTGGGATCCCCTACAAACAGTGCCTGGGCTATAATTAGATATGGGGATAATCAGCCCGTCGGCGATTACTCCCCTAGTAACTCTAATAGGGAACTTCATGACCACAAAAGCTGGAAATCCAGTAATACTCAGTGCATGCTCCTCCCATAACTCAAAAACACTCCCTTCCGGATTCAGTGACACCATAGTTAATAAAGGGAAATGGTTATGAAGCCCGGCAAACTTCAAAGGAGCAAAGAAAGAGGCCAAGATTTATGTTGGAAGGTCCATGACCGTACACATCTTTTGTTTTGAGCTCATACACTATGCATGAATTACGTAATCGCAACGTTTCTATTGGTTAGTTGCTTCAACACACATAACCACCTATTGTATTTTGTCAGGTTTTGTACACGGTCAACCCCCAAAATAGCGAACAAAAACATATAACAAAGAACTTTGCCGGGCTTCATAACCATTTCCCTTTATTAACTATGGTGACACGTTCCCATGGTTACCAAAAATATAATCCATGACCCACAAATCGAGAAAACACTCATCATGACACAACATTCTGGGCTATTAAATAGGGCTAAACTCTCAACTCGTATAACATTATGGGCTTAGAGGGCTAAACAGTAATGGCATAACTGAGGTGGGTAAAACCAACCACGCCCACTTTTCCCCAGATAAAAGGAGGTCCATAATAAAAGCATGCATTAAAACCCATGGCAAGATAGGAAAAAAGCAAACAAACAAACAAATTACTCCGGCTTGAGAATGTTCAGAGTTATAAGACGAGCCTTGAAAATACATTACATTTGCGTCTGATATAAGATAGAGTTTCTTGATACTGTGCTATGGAGAAAAAACATTTTTCCATTTCTTGACATATAGATGAATCTACGGCCACAAAACCTCAGGATCTAAAAGAGCACAACCTAATTTTAGGTCTGAACCGATAGCTCAGAGACTAAAACACAGAGAGAATCGGGGCTGCGACGCTTTGGGGTTTACCCATAAAGTCACAGTAACAAACAGATACGGAACGACACAGCCTCCTGTGGGCAAAAGTGACAAGTTTGTAGCTATAGGTTGCCATAAAAAGAAAAGAAATCCCACTAGGGACGGGTAGGACCCCAAAGTGAAGCAACCTCGAAATACCCCGTCCAGGGACAGAGCAATGAAGGATATTAGATAATCCCTTCGAGGAAGCTTCGCCAATAAAGGCCACCCACAGAAAAACGAAATAAGTAGCGAGACGAAATCGCTTGGTACAGTAACTGTAAGAATACAACTAGACGAGTAAAACTCGCTGTAGAAAAACGAGCCAACAACTAAAAATTCAGCGAGACACATACATTATAACCCGTCAAGGAAATAACCTCGCTAAAACAACGAAGTTCGGTGAACTGATTCGGCGCAGACTGGCGCAGAGACAAAACTCATTATATAAACAGCTAAATTTGTACAGACAAAACTCGCTGTGACAAACTAATTCGACGAGACAAACGTCCTACAACAACTATCTATAAACTCGGCGAGACAAACTGGCAAAAGAAACTGAACTCCGTCGGAGCGCGGGACAAACTCGCAAAAACAACTGATCTCGGTACGACAAACTAGCAATAACAACTAAACTCAGCGCAACAAACTCGCAATAACAACTGAACTAGGTGCGAAAAACTCGCAATTAAAACTGAACTCGGCGCGATAAACTCGCAATAACAACTGAACTCGACGCAACGAAACTCGCAATAACAACTGAACTAGGTGCGAAAAACTCGCAATTAAAACTGAACTCGGCGCGATAAACTCGCAATAACAACTGAACTCGACGCAACGAAACTCGCAATAACAACTGAACTAGGTGCGACAAACTCGCAATTAGAACTGAACTAGACGCGACAAAACTCGCAATAACAACTGAACTAGGTGCGACAAACTCGCTCTGCCATTCAAGAACTAAATTCTGCGAGACAAACTCGCAGGTAACAACTAAAACTCGGGCGAGACAAACTCGCAATAACAGCTCAGTGAACTCGGCGAGACAAGCTCTGCCATTCAACAACTAAATTCGGCGAGACAACTGACTCGCGCGAGAAACAAAACTCGGCGAGACAACTGCAATAACAACTGAACTCGGCGAGACAAACTCAGCCATTCAACAACTAAACTCGGCGAGACAAACTCGCAGGTACCAACTAAAACTTGGCGAGACAAACTCGCAATAACAGCTCAGTAAACTCGGCGAGACAAGCTCTGCCATTCAACAACTAAATTCGGCGAGACAACTGACTCGCGAGAAACAAAACTCGTTGAGACAACTCGCAATAACAACTGAACTCGGCGAGACAAACTCAACCATTCAACAACTAAACTCGGCGAGACAAACTTGCAGGTACCAACTAATTAAAAATGGCGAGACAAACTCGCAATAACAGCTCAGTGAACTCGGCGAGACAAGCTCTGCCATTCAACAACTAAATTCGGCGAGACAACTGACTCGCGAGAAACAAAACTCGGCGAGGCAAAACTCGCAAAAGCAATAATACGGACAAAAATTAAACAAGACAGTGAAATTTTGAACAAACTAGTTACCCGCAAGAGACAACCAGTTCTTGATCTGACGGAAGAAGGACGGCCTGCGCTCGACCGCAGAATGGATTCTCGAAAGTCAAAGCATTGTACTGTGCCGGAGCAGGTTGGTCTCCTTGAGCAGCTTGAACAGGAGCAGTTGGGACGGCAATAACTTCTAGAAGTATTAAAAGCATTATCAATGGTAACGGTAACTTGCACTGTCATGAAACTTGGTAGAGAGGGCAGCGATGAACTTCAGCAGAAACAAACGAAACAAAGTGACGGTCGTCCTGTCGAAAAGACTGAGCGAATTATGGCGTGAGGTGTGGACTTAAATACTGAACACGGGGTATTAGGTTACGTAACACATCCCAACGGACCACATACTGCACGCCAAATATATCTAATCAGGAATAGGGAGGCATTATAGGCGGGTTCCCCAGAGAGAATAGTGTACAATTATCTATGTGATCTGTGCGATGCAGAGTATGTCGGCTACACTGGCCGGAATTTACACCAACGTATTGACGAACACCGGTATTCAGCAATTGGAAAGCATTTAAAGAACGACCTCGGCATTAAAACCATCGGCGACCTTACTAGTAACTTTTCCGTCCTCAAGAAATGCAACGGAAAACTAGACTGTTTAATTTATGAGATGTTGTTCATAAAGAAGAAGAAGCCCAACCTGAACACGCAATCGGACTCCATCCGCGCAAAACTATTTGTTTAGACATAGTTACCATGCACAATGCTAATTACGTTACTTATTGTTATGTTTTACCACCTCACACTGTATATATTAAGACAGTTTGAATTTTTTATTTCGTCACTTGAAAATGATGTCATGGCGACATCGAAACGTTGTGTTAAGCTTTTCTCGCTAATTTTTATCCTTAAATTGTCTAGTAATAACTCTAAATCCTCCTCCGAAACGGAGAAACGAGAAGAAACCGCAATTTTGTGGACAACCTCCAGCCACTGCACACTAGCTCGAGATTTCTATGATGTGACAGTTGATGAGGCCGTAGGCCGAATCAAACTATCACATCATAGAAATTGAGAGCGAATAATCTAATTGTTTTAGTAAAAATTATAACAATTGTCTTGTTAACTCTAAATTATCTTCCAAAACCGCAATTTTGTAGACGACCTCCAGTCACTGCACACTAATATAACAATAGAGTGTTTCTATCTATCGGGTGATAGTTGCTCGCGGAAATTTTATGTTCTAAAAAAACAAATATTAGCCCGAGAACGAAGTTCGAGGGCTTATATGCTAGTTGTTTAGAACATAAAATTTCCAAGGGCAACTATCAGACCGATAGTTCCGAGACAAAAACACTCTATTGTCGTTATTGTTCACCACTAAATTTTCCGTGCGGCGGCCTAAAACTGAAAACGACATGAATTTATTTATTTCGATTTCTAACACACTGCGACGCTTGGAGCTTCAAAAATAGTTTTGCATTTCAACTTTTGTCTCGTAAATACGTACAAAACTTTTGGTTAAACTTCATAAATCGACAGAGTGATTTTTCAGTTCCATCTAAATGAAGCATCATTTGTATGAAAAACGGCGGCAAAACCTGGCGCGGGTTCCTCCAAGTTGAATGAAAAGAAAGCAGGACAAAAAGTTTTCTTCGGATTATTTCTTCGCTCAATCTCTTCTAAAGTTTCATATATTTTGGAAAATTGTGCAAATGATTTAGCACAAAATGGGAAGATCTGAAATAATTGTGGAGCTGAACATTATATTCATTTTACAAGTCAAACGGACAACTGAACGGAGTCGAAGGTTTCACTGCGGGCAAACGCTTGACGAACTGCCGTATTTAAGCTTCGTAACCGATATTTATTGTGCTGATTCAAGCTGGAATTGACAAGCCTCTTGGAAATACAAGGTAACAATACTGAATAGGTTAAGCTTAAACTTGTGGTGTAAACAGGCTGTCATTTTTTGGACGAATTTGTGTCGGTTTACCGATCTTTCCGTAAATTGTTTAGTGCTCTTTCATTCGCATTTGTTGTACATTTACAGGAATTTGCCATTAAATATTTCGTTCCAAACTTCGTGTATGCCCATATGTTATGAAAGAATTGATAGAGAGTAAATTCTCGCTATTTTTGAATTTATTCTTTCAACTGTTTAGCTCAAAACTGCACAGAACGGTTGTTTTTCGCTCAGGCGGGCACTATCGATGCGGGTTTTTTTGCCCGACGGGCACTATCACCTGACAGTGTCTCTCCGCGGATGAACACTATCACGTCACGTGTTCGATTTAAGCCAATCAGAATCAAAGAAAATTTAGTGGTGAACTATAATGGTTGATAGTGTACGAGTAGCTCAGCCAATCAGATTGTCTCATTTGCATTAGTATACTAGTAGATTTTTACTAATTAAGATAGATTGCGCCCTCGGCTAGAAGCAACCGATATATCTTCCGTTATAATCCATGCGCGCGCATTGGACAAACACATCACGTGGTAAAATATTTAACAATTATTCTATCAGCCCGCGTTGGATATGAGATGTTATTAAAAACTGAACCATTGGATAATGCATTTCTAGAGTTTTGATTGGCTTAGAGGCCATGGGATATGAGCCATTATACCATGAACGCATCGGCGAGAAAGAGAGCTGAATTTTATTCTCTCTCCAAGGAACAATGGCCGCCGGAGAAAATTGTTTCACGGCAGAATTGACTGAAGACGAAGTAACAAAACTGCTAGAAAATGCAGCAATGTTTGGAACGAAATATTTAATGGAAAATGCTTGAAATTGTACAACAAATGCAACTGAACGAGCACTATTTTAAAAGGAAGCCTGAAACAATTTACGGAAAGTCCGGAAACCAATACAAATCTGCACAAATTCGTTCAAAATGAATTAATTGCACTACAAATTTAAGCTTAACCTATTCAGTATTGTTACCTTGTATTTCGAAGAGGCTTGTTAATTCCAGCTGGAATAAGCTTTTAAATCAGCACAATAAGTTAAATATCCATCAGAGACGAAGCATTGAAAACAATATCACAGTTCGTCAAGTGTTGGTAATGGTACAATCAAAGCCCGGCGGATCATTTCAGAGTGAAATTATCTTGGAAGGTCACTCTTTTTCTCTCCATCCATGAAGATATTGACTCTTTCCTTTGCTCTTTACTTCAGTGAACTTGATTTCAACTGGCTCAGTTTCGCTCGTCTCAACACAATTCCGCAGACGTGCACGATTTGCTCGCCGTATAAACAACCCGTTCGGCTGTCCATCAGTTCAACTTGTAAAATGAAAAATGTTCAGCTCCACATTTGCACAATTTTCCAGAATATACGAAACTTTAGAAGAAACAGCGAATATTAATCCGAAGAAAATTCAGTCTTGCAGCTCTATTTTCATTCAGCTTGTTTACCGAACAGACCGAAGACAGCGCCGGTCGCCAGACGTTTGCCGCCGTTTTCATACAAAGCATGCTTCATTTAATCGAACTGAAAAATCCCTAAAAATCACCTGAAGTTACTAAAGTTTTTAATAAAACAATTATTCCATTCGCCCTTGTTGGATACGAGATGATTATAGCCAACTCGCGCAACCCGCTCGTTGGCTATCTATCATCTCGTATCCAACGCGGGCTCATGGTATAATTGTTAATTATTATTCAACAAATTGTAACACTGTCCAAATATGGTCATGATGTACTCAATATCTGTCGACCATACTCAACAGATATCCTGCGATATATGTAATTTCGTATGCGCGCGGTAAAATGTTCAAGTCAATTCTTGAAATAAAAGTGGAAGAGTATTTTTTTAGTTGTGTTATCAGTTTGTTGAATAAGAAAACAATTATCCTGCTCAATCTTGCGGAATATCGCCTGATTTTAGCCGACGAGGCCGTAGGCCGAGTCGGCTAAGTGTCAGGCAATATTCCGCAAGATTGAGCAGGATAATTGTTAAATAACATAACTAATCAGAGGCGCGCTTTGCGCCGAATTGGTTAATTATTTTATTTAATAATACACTTGAAAAAATTACTCCATTCTGATTGGCTAAGAGCAGTGCAGTTCAAGTGTAATTGCACTCATACAGCGGCTAATATCAAGAAGTGTGCACTTTGGCCTAAAAGCATGAAACTTTCCACAGTTGATAAACATACCATAAGGTTTATTTTTAGATGTGGAGCCATCTGAGATTTGACCTATGACGTCACTAAAAGGTCAATGACGTCACACAGAAAGAAGTGGCTAGTATTGACCATATATTTCTTACTAAAATGCTGAAAAGAATATCTATTTGGCAGTAAAAGCTTGCAATCATCTTGATAAATAGAGATTACTTCATGGTTGGTGAGCGCGTACGATTTTTATTCACGAGTTGTGAAGAATAACAAACGAACGAGCGAGCACAGCGAGCGAGTGAGTTTGTTATTCTTCACAACGAGTGAATAAAAATCATACAAGCGAACTAACCATGAAGTAATTTGTTTATTACATGAGTACTGAGATATTACAATGTTGAGTAAAAAATGTATTTTTCAAAATCGCCGTCGCCGAGGCGAAAGCGAAGTTTCACATAATCTTAACTCAGCTCAACTGCAAATAATTCGGCAAGTTTAATTCGACATCAAAAATATTCTACAGAGCAAATAGTCAGCTGATCAATTCAAGAAATGCAATTAAAATGTACTCCAGTCAGTAAACGAGGAATGAACATGATTTTGTTTACATCCACGGCACAAAAATCATTAAGTCAGCTATGCCGCTTTGCATGCAGCCGAGCTCGTAGCTGAATGAATGAATCAAAGTTGAAGTTTTGTCGACTTTCCGTGGATTTCGATATAAAATCGATCCATAATCAATATTAATTATCTTCCCCCACATTACCTGAAGTTAGTTGACGGCAAATTTCCCTTCGCCGCTTTCCAGTAGCGAGCTCAATCCGCCACGAAAGTTTTTGAGACGACACTTCAATAAACGGCAGTCGGACGATGTTGTGTTTGTTTCTCGAAGTCGATGTCAGGCTTTCGGCTGCTTCGGTTCTTGATATTTGGTCCATTACTTACATTCCCTGTTGGGAGTTTTTCATTGTATCCGCTTGAATTATTTTCTTGACATTTAAAAAAGTCGGAACGAATCTTGAAACCTTGTTTAAATTTACAGCGACAAACAACTGTCAACTAATGGCGGGAAAATCCAATACGATTTTTTTTCACTAGTGAGTTTTCGTCGTTCGCGTTTGTGATTGGACGAACGACGTTTTTTCACTAGTGAGTTTTCATCGTTCGCGTTTCCTATTGGCTAATGGATTTTATGTATCATTTATACGCAATCGTTTTATCGTGAGTAAATCTCAGTACTTATGTAATAAAGTACAAAATAAGACAACTTAAGGTGATTCCTTGGTATTGCATTGCGCATCCTTACTGCGCATAATTTATTGCGTCATTTGCGCGCGCCACGCGTCATTTAGCGCGAGTGCGAGCGCGCGCACAAACAGAACATTACAGGATTTCTTTCAGACAAAGCTTGGCTGGGAAATAAATGGTCGTTTTCTTCTAAACAAGCACGGTGACCCCCATTTTTTATTTCATAATTTTAATAACAACAGTATCTACATTACACAAGAAAAAGATGGGCAGAAATCTATGATCAGTTTTTTGGCAATTTAACTAAATTCTCCGGAGGGAGCCACTACGGTCCCACAGCGCATATCCAATTTGAATCTACTTTTTAGTGTAAAGTAAATACAAAGGAAATCGAAGACATTTTTCTGGAACGTCGGTGAATAAACAATGGAATAAAGTCAAACTCTGTGCGATATCACGGCTGCATTGAAAAACATCGAGTTTATTTGCTGCGCACGGTTTTTGCCAAAAGGGGCCAAAATGACCGCACTCGTCAGCATTGTGGCGTGGAAACGAGCACGGTGACCCCCTCTTTACCACGTTTTTATTATCTCCTTGACTTGTTACAAAAGTGTACCAAGTTTCATCGGAAATCTATGTTTGGTTCTATTACCAGGGAATTACCTTAATGCTTTGGCTTATTTTATGGACTTTGACCTTTGACCTTGGTTGACCTTTAAATGTTAAAATTGAATCAGGATTAGCCTGGTTAAAATGTATGCCTTATGTAACAAATGCAGATCGTATAACTATACTCTGACTGTTTAGTTTGAAGTTTTAACTGTGTTCTAAGCTGTTTCACGTGGCTGTTTCAAGCTACTGGTACATTCTCCATGAACATGAGCAGAGAGCAGTGCACGTCAATACTGACTCAAGCACATTAATGCCTGGGTCAAATACTTTTACTGGGAAAAATAAGTTTATTTGATATATTTCTGGTGTCAAGAATGGCAATGCAACCAAATTTATCACACACTTAGGTTTTAACGTCCTTGACATTTTAAGGTGGTATTAGGGCTTCTGGCAGGTCACGTGACATGCCACGCGACATTTGGCAGAAAATAGCCAATATTTGGGGAATTGCCGGTGGTGTTCAGTGAAATCATCAAACAAAAAGGCTTTTTAGATGCAGGTCAAATATTTCCAGCCCTTCACGTTTGGAATGACCGTCCCTCGTTTCTGAAAAAAATTATAGGGCAAAGGTCATTTCTTGAAAAAAATAAAAAAGACTTTTAATTACTTATAACTCTTTAAATCGAAATCATGGATGATCATTCCAAAGGCAGGTAAATAACTTTACACTATCGAAAACACTCATTTATTGATGAATACAAGTACAAGTCGCTTATTTACAAAATTTTAAGAAAACTATCACGTGACATGCTACGTGATCAAAAAAGATATATACAAAAAAGAATATCGAGTTTTATAATCAGGAAACAATTCAGCGTGGTAGAACAAATCTAACCTGAGATATTGCTTATCAACCATAATTTCCCTGCACCCAGGCCTTTTTAAGGCTTGAGGACTTAACACACCTGCATCGTCCTGCACAATCCTTCTTGAACCTGCAGTCAGTGCATCAACTCATAGCAATAAAACAAAGCCTTTTAAGGGTTGTATACAGTGGTACCTACCCTTTACTACTTTGTTTCCAGCCCCAGTTAGAAGGGCTTTAACTAAAGGTAAAGTAGCTGAGAATCAGGATCTGTAATTAGGATCTGGTTCCAGGTGTTTGCCTGATAACAGGCTCGCATATGTTGTATCAGCACTGCTTGGGTCGGTGATATATTCTTAAGACTTCACGAAGAGTGGAAAAACATGTACAGATGTTTACAGGCGCTGTTCACTTCTGCGCTCATACAGCAGCACCTTAAACCACTCAAGCAGTGGCAGAACGGCATTGTCTATATCACTAGGCATCTGTATGATGTCTTCAAATGCATTGGTAACGTCTGGGAAACTCAGTCATGTGTCCCAGGAAGTTTTCTTAACCTATACTACTGAATGACAAGACGGTATCGCACACTGTCAGGACATGGAAGACAGGTAGAGTGCTGCACATCTAGGGCTCAATCGAGTCAACAAGCTGATGAACAGGAACATATTTGAAACTTGTGCCGTTACCAAAAGCCACCCACAATTCATTGGGCTTAATCTTGTCAAAAGTAGCAATGGGCAACACTACGACTTCTGCTTCAACAATGTGCACACATACTGTCCTACATCCTCTGTTTGCAATGTGCAGAAGGAGATAGGTGTCTGCTAGCATGGGATCAAGTTTGCAACATCCACCTCTACCAGTGTATTAAGAAAATCTCTACCACCTGTTGTGTAGATGGCTTTATCTGTATCCAAATTTGTTGAGCATGCTCAGAGTACTCGTTCTGTATTCTCAGCCAATCAGATTTGTCAGATTTGACGGTTAGTCTGAGATTCGCGGACTTCCGGTTTTGGAACCAGCCAGAGGTCTTGATTCTTGGTGCTGACAAAAAGGATCGTGGCCTCTGGGGACAAGAATGATTAGGCTTTTTGGAGGAATGCATAGAGACTCGCAGCGGTGTGCCATGATGTGCGTGCTGGGTTTTGGTCACATGGATGACTTAAGCTAAAATACCTTCTATACTAGGGCTAGCAACGTTTGCTTGGATATGTGCGCCAGCCCATCCACTGTCTTCTAACCAATGAAACTCCCAGCGTATGCAAATACAGATCTATCAATACCACATTATGTATTAGCGTTGACACATCGTCCCTTCTCGTCATCAACTATATCACTGATCAAATCATCCTGCCCAGAATGACTTTGCCATGTAAAATAAATAACTTAAATAGATTGACTTTGCAAAACTAGGGCTGTATTCAATATTGTTGACTGCTGCTGTTGAGAGCAATCCTCTTCGCATCTTAGGTGCACAAAAAATGTCATTGTGTCCCGTCATGTAAATTGATGACAAACCCCATCGGCTATATGCCAGATGTCACCTGTAGGAGATGATCCTAGACTGAATACCACTATACCATAGCACCACTGTGGACAACCCTTACAGAGGATTCGGTTTATTGCTATGAGTTCACTGATACACTGTCGGACTGTCGGTGTAAAAAGGGTTGCGCAGGATGGTGCAAGTGTGTTAACCCTCGGTACCCCGACGACCGTACAAGGACTGGGGTTGATGGAACCCCCCCCCCCCCCCCCCCCCCCCCCTCCCCCCCCCCCCTTGGGTTTTAGTTATTGCAGATGCATCAAAAGCATTATGCCCTATAGATCGTTTTCACGTGACGTCATCAAAATGCTAAATTCAAAACTATTGATCCTACAAAGCTGTTCTTTCAGTATATTCTATACATCAGTGTCGTTAGTTGCTGGGGAAAGTTTTGTGCCAGCAGATTGCTTCGTTTTGGAGATAAAGCGTTTTGAAATTTGAGACGGCCTGGCTCAACGTGACCTGAAATGTTACACGTACAAACCAATATTTTCGCACTTTTAAATACTTTTCTGATATGCTAATAAGTTAAAAATGATAACTAAAGCATTCAGAAGTGAAAACGTATGACTTCGGTAGCAAAATCATTTTTATTCTCGCAGACATTTTTTGGCCGCCATATTGGTGGACCAAAGTGGTCCACCAATATGGCGGACTCATACTAAGTTCTGTAATTTTCCGAATATTGTTTTCCCAATAACTTCGTTGCAATGAACACTAACACATCAAAACTTGGGGAATATATTTATTTCCACCTACTCTACAACCTCTGAGTTTGTAGATGTTTTTGGTGCACGCAAAACGATCTTGTTATTTTGGTGAAAACGATCTATAGATAGCTCTGAACTTGCTCTACAAGAAAGATAGTTACTTGTTATGACTTCATATGGCGTCATTACATCCACCATCAAGGGTTTCACTATTTCCACACAAAAGAACGCAATAAATTGAAACAAAATCATTCCAAAACAACAATGGGATGTTAAAACACACTAATAATGCAATGTCGGTGGAAAAAATATCATCAGAACAAAGAAAATGTAAAATTTTGATAATTATGTGGTTGCTATGGCAACGTCAAAAACTGAAAGCTTTAGCATCCCAGAGAAGATCCTTTTTTCAAAATTGTAAAAAAACCTCATGGGGGCATTGACGTGCACTGCTCTTACGCTCTTCTCGCATTCTGGAGAATGGTAATAGTACAGGTAGCTTGGAACAGCCACTTGAAACAGCTTAAAACACAGCTAAAACTTCAAACTAAACAGTCAGAGTACAGTTATACGATCTACATTTGTTGCATTAGGCATGCATTTTAACCAGGCTAATCCTGATTCAATTTTAACATTTAAAGGTCAACCAAGGTCAAAGTCCATAAAATAAGCTCAAGGCGTAAAATTGTCTTATTTTGTACTTTATTAAGATGATTGCAAGCTTTTACTACCAAATACATATTCTTTTCAGCACTTTAGTAAGAAATATATGGTCAATACTAGCCGTATGATTACTTATTAATAATTATACATGAAAAAATTTACATAAAGGAAGTGACGATCTCATTGCAGACAGGAAGTGAGTATTTGACGCGTATTTGACATTTTATTTACTGATTGGCTGATGAAGATCAGCCCATAATAGAAACTCAACGGTTCATTTGGACATGAAATCCTGAAAAAACGTTTACAATAAGAAATACAAGAGACTTTTATAAAGAATTTCAAGCCTTAATAAGGCAAAAAGTCATCAAAAGTCTGAATCACTCTCGATAATATGGCATCGACGACGCTTGATAGGCTTCACACTTGGATTCACTGGCCTCGGAGTCTTCGAGCTCTTGAAGTTAAATGAAACCTGGCAGTAGTTGAAAGTGTTCAACAGATTTTGCTCTTGGGCTCTCATCATCGTTGGATTGAGCGATGCAGAACTTTGGTTTACGCCAAACGTCGATGAACCGGGCATCGAAATCGGCATTAAAGGTCAAATGCAACGAAATTTGGCATTTTTTTCTTTTGTCGCGAAAACCGTTCTTTATATTAGCATCAATCATACTCAACCCTCAAAAGCTGGTTTGGGGCGATTTGTGGCGCTTATAAAGCACGAAATTCGATAATTTCCGATAATTTCCGACGGCTTAACGAAAACGAACCAGGAATGACCGCGCTTGGAATGGAAACGAATTTGCTGTTTTTGTGATGTCATATGTGGTGAGCTTGTTTTCACGCGCGTGTTTTCGCACGTGTTTTCAGCAATGTGTGAAGGTCGATGCGAAGAAGCTTTTACTGAATTTCTCACATTATATTGCTCTCTTATAATTGACACGTGAATGGAGAACTACGCAGTGGAATTAAAGAACTTGCATTTCTTCAAAAAGGCGAGTGCTCATTTGATTTTAACCGACAGAATTTGAGTTTGTTGTTGTTTTGGAAATCCTGAGTTTCACCGCCCGCTCTAGCTAGCTTAAGCTTACCGTTTTTAAATTACAATCTCCGTGTTTAGACTCAATTCCTTAGTTTTAATCATTTGCTTTTCGTTTCTCCTTTTTACTAAACAAACCTTCCTTTAAGTTTCATTCAAGAAAGAACCTAGTGATACCGATAGTCCCGGCAGAAAATAATTCTCGACAAGTATAAATTTATAGTTGCGCCGTACGTTGAAATTGAATGCAAGCTTGAATTGAGTTTGGCGAGGCTTCGCATAAAATGAAAATTGTAAATTGCCACCCGACCGAATGCAAAAATTAGATTAACACGGGAAATGAAATTGTAGAAAACTGAGGAAACAGTTTTACTCGAAAAATGCTTTCAAGAGTATTGAAGAATGAAGATTGTCCTAAAACTTGCCGGTTGCGACTTTGAATGGTTTTTGTGTTAATTTGAAATAGCTTCTCATTTCAGCTGCTTTTAGTGGTGAAATTCTGTTCGAGGCAACATCGTCTGTTCTTCGCAGCTACGTACCTTTCTGTAATTACATATTTCGGTATAAGAAATTAATCGTCCGAGTTTCTTGTTATTTGGATTCATTAACTTAAAGTAAGTTTTATTTCTTCGGTAGTGTTTATAGCGACCTTGCGTTAATAAAAACAGATTTTCAAGATTTCTAGCATCACAGAACCATGCAAGTAGGAAACAAATAAAAACGTTATTTGCCGGCCTTTTTATTGTAGGCTCAGATTAGAAAAGTAGTTTGTGGATCTGTCAAATCAAACCTGATACAAGAAAGTTTGCGACTTTATACCTTTAGCTTTCTGCGTTTCGCAAAGGCTGAACGTCGTGAACGACCGCATTCCGTGTTCGTCGTGCTTTTTGAAGGACATTCTTGGTCAATACTTCGCTTTATTCCATAGTTGAAAATGGTCGGTAAAGCATCAGCTTCAGTCGAAGTCTTCGTGGCTTGAACTGAGATCCCAGGTGTGCCCTAACTCAAGATTCTGCTCGAAGCTTTCAGGGGAGAAATGCACGGAGCAAAGACGAGATGCTGCAGTTGGCGTGAAATCTTTCCTTTTCATTAATCTCACCCATTCCTTGCATCTCTTCTCGTCTTTAGGGAATGTAAAAAAGCTTACGCCTGATTTTGAACAGTTACTACAGTTAAAAGCAGCACAAAACACCATACTTGTTGATGTTTTGAAACTGCAGAATTTTGTAATTCTCACTCTTCTCGCGGACTCGCGCGTGTATGTGACGTCATATGTGGTGAGCTTCCCATTTCCGATAATTTTCCGAAGTTTGCCCGAACGCTTCCGTTTGTGGAAGCGAAAAAAAAGGCGGTTTTGAAAGTCGAATATCTCGACGACGTTTTGTCCAAATCGTTTCAAACTTAAGAATATGATTATTCATAATATTCCCTATTATTTCGACTTAAAACTAATCTTTCTAAAATTTTGTTGCATTTGACCTTTAATGGCATTCGCGCTCTCGGCTGTTGAGCTGAAGAGACTAGCGACTGTTGTTGACCAACTTCTGTGGATGTTGTGGTACAGGTGGTCGGTTGTGGATTTAAGTTGTTTCTCCCTGAAATGGCATAAGAAAGCTGGCGTTGTTCATCTTCGTTTGCCTCGTCGTAGTCATCTAAGGACTGGATGTTCCTGTGACCGGTGACCTTCGCAATGCCCGACCGCTCGATGATTGCCTTCTTCAATTTACTCACGACCGTTTTTTACCTAGGTAAGTAAACTCTGATATCGCAGTAAAAAGCTCAAGTTAAAAACACGGCATAAGTAATCGTATTTTATTTTTTAGTAGAAAAAGTAATCAAATTTTTTCAAGTGTATTATTAACAAGTAATCACATGATTTTCTTGTGCAATTTGGAATAAATAAGCACTTGTAAAATTTTCAGACTACAAATTGCACTCGCCCTACCGGCTCGTGCAATTTGTAGTCTGAAAAATTTACTCGTGCTTATTTATTCCAAATTGCACTCGAAATCATGTGATTACCTATATTATAATATACTCAACAAAACATGCAGCTTCTGATTGGTCAATGACGAATGCATAAATAGGTTATAGAGTGCAATACGGAATTGTGATAAACGGTTCCGGACAAGTAGAGACGTTTTTGCCCCTTAATGGCATTGAAATAAGCTTTCAAGTTAATGGTTAAATGTTTTCTAAACTATAGTACTGTAATTCTTTCAAAAAGTTCCCGTTTGGTTTGCCTGCGCGTTCAAATAAAACATGTGAGCACTTTGGAAACCAGTGAAGCGTTTCATGTGCAGAGTAGCGTGATGGCCGCAGCAAAATTTTGTTGAGAATATTATAAACAAAAAATCGTCTGAACTGCTCGTGCAATTAGTGATTTATGGTCACTCGTGATGTTTTGAAAGTTCTCAAATTGCACTCGCCTGACGGCTCGTGCAATTTTGAGAACTTTCAAAACATCACTCGTGCCCATAAATCACGAATTGCACTCGCGTTCATACGATTTCCTATACTTAATAATACACTTGAAAAAATTACTCCATTCTGATTGGCTAAGAGCAGTGCAGTTCAAGTGTTACACCAGTGCAAAAAGTGTAACACCAGTGCAAATTACAATTTCCGAAGATTTCCGAAGTTAGTACGAAGACCCCTAACGGCTCCCGACGGTCATCCGAGGTATGCCGAAGATGGCCGAAGTTGACCCGAAGCCTTCCGAAAGTTTCCGAAGATCACCCGATGACTTCCGAAGATTTCCCGAAGATTTCCGAAGTTTACCGAAGATTTTCGAACATTTCCGAACATTTCCGAAGATCACCCGAAGACTTCCGAAGTTCACCGAAGACCTACGAAGATCACCCGAATATTTCCGAAGGTTGCCGAAGGTCACCCGAAGACATCCGAAGGATTTCCCAACTTTATCGGAAAGTTTGCGAATACTTCCGGAATTTTTACGAAGACCAAGGGCTCCTCAGCCTAAGTAATCGGTAAACAGTATTTTTTCAAGTGTGTTATTAACAAGTAATCACATGATTTTTCTCGTGCAATTTGGAATAAATAAGCACCCGTAAATTTTTCAAAGACTACAAATTGCACTCGCCCTACGGGCTCGTGCAATTTTGTTAGTCTTTGAAAAATTTACTCGTCCTTATTTATTCCAAATTGCACTCGAAATCATGCGATTACCTATACACAGTAAATCAATCAATAATAATAATTATAAAAGTAATATATAATAATGATAAGAACCTTCCCAGAATCCTTTGCAACTGGATTTGTTTCAATGCCAAATAACTTTGTCAATTTGAGGCCCAGAAGGATGTAACTCCAAAAGGTAATGACACTTTCCATAAAACGACTCTCATATCAAACTTAGTGTGATGACGTCATTAGTCACGTGACCACGCCCGAAAATGCGTTTTTGTTTACTGTGACAACAGGCTTCTATCAATTGAAAAGCAATTAAGGTAATCAGAAAGACATTGATATGGGGCATTTTGAAATGGCCATTAGACCTCGGGCATTTGAAATTTAAGGGGGCTATACAAGAGAGGAAAAAAGAGAGAGACTGGGTAACGGCCAATATCTCATCGAATGTAAGGCGCATAGTAACACAAATTTACATGTGGATAGATGTTCATGAGAAGGACACGTTTTAGCAACTTCGTCATCGTGACGTCATAGGTCACGTGACCAGATTGCTTTGAATAATTCAAATTGATTTAAAAGTATATTATGCTAATGAAACAGCAATTTATTCCCCAATTGTGGAAGATATTTAAGGTCATTCCTTAGTATTGCATTGCGCATCCTTACTGCGCATGATTTCACGCGTAATTAGCGCGCGCACATTAAGAAAATGGCGGCTTTTCCTTTACGGCAAAGCTCACCAGAGAGATAAATCGTCGTTTTCTCGTAAACGAGTACCGTGACCTATCAATTTTTTCTCTTATTTTGGGTCTAGCAATCACCTTCTTTCTATAAAATGAATATAGACTAATTTATATTGCAGAAGAATAAATAATCACCGGAAACGCGAACTTAGCCTGTACTCGTGAAAATATAATTGTGGCCTCGGGAAACACTGCATGCTAGGAACAAGTTGAATCAGTATCGATTAAAAATGCGTGCCTTTACCATAAAACATACATTAAATTGTTCCTTGAAGTCGATGCAGTATATTTATTGTTATATTTCACGTTTTGCTTTCTACCTATATTTTCTGCTCCCACGAAACGTAAAGTGAACGGTTAAAATAACAACGTTTCTGGAAGCTGATATTGTACGGAATTATGGGGTCTATTCAAGGTTCTCCTGCTCCTAAACGAATACCGGGACCCCCCTTTTTTATTTCAAAATTTAAGTTCCCTTAAGATAAGCAACCAATAGGCAAAGTTTGAATGAAAATCTATTGTAAGTTCTATTTCGATGGAATGACCTTAAGTACAGTTTTTGAAAAAGGCCACTATAATTTTTTTCTTTAAAATTTAAGCAGGAAAGCAGAGCAGTTTGTCATTGAGAATGCCTACGCTGAGTTATTTTTAAAATTAAAATTAAACTTGGGTATAAGGTTTGAATATATGCTCTTTCTACTGACGTTGACGGTTTCTCTCCATTTTGCCTCCTTCATGGCAAAGATAGATGTATTTTCCTATTCGACCCAGTCTCTCACGATTTGGGAACCAAAGCGAGGCTATTTATTTCGCGGCGACACAGAGGATTACGTCAGCTTGATATGACGGAGATTGACGTGTTGGCGGTTTAGCGGAGGAGAAAGTTGTTTGCAAAATCTTTGCTCACTGTTTTTCTTCGTGCTTTGTACCCAAGAGTGGCGGCTAAAACGTTCTTGGACAGTTGACAAGACAACATTTCTGGCTACATTACTCTGGAAGTCGAGTCCATCTGTCGAAAGACGAAACAGCTAAGTGCTATATTTTATTCCTTCTAATTATCGACCTTTTACGACATTTTAATGGAGTAGAGCTCACGTAAGCTTAGCTTATAAGCTTACTTCTGTTAGCTACAAAGGGTTTTAGACCTTTTCTTGCTTCGTATTAATCATTACCTGTTTGTTTGATATTTTACCAGTGCTCACTTTTGAGAAGCTCTTATTCTAAAAAGCCGAGCAACGGTGCGGAAAGGAAGTCAATTGACCTCAGCTATTAAGTTTGGTAAGTTTGGTCGTTCCTACTAAGTGATAACTTTATGATAATTAACCTTACCATGACCTTTCCTATTGTACAGTACCGGTCAAAAAGTTAGTCGAAAGTTAAGACTTAAGCTTACTTCTCGAAAGAAGAATGAGTTTGTTTTCATTTCTATCGGCGTTATAAAGTGTCTTTATCGATCGACTTCAATCAATTGAAGCGATTACTTTTTCACGGAGATATTCACCCAAGAAACTGCTTTCGCTTTGTCTAAAATTACCTCAAACGATCTGTAGCATTACAATGCCAAGAAACAGATGCTTTAAACATTTGTTGGCATCATGGGGATAACTAATATTTATATATCTTCGCTGTGAAAACGAAAATCCCTGCGAGACCGTACTGGTAGATCAATGAATATTTTCCCACTGGCATTGAATTAACTGGTTCAATTGATTTGTGTATAATTGTTGCTTCGTGGGTGCTACAACAACTGAACAAGCATCAAGCAACTCTTATTGATGGAAATTTAACGAAACCTGATCGATGTTCATAATTCATCCTCATCATACATCGATGGAAAATTGAAAGTAAATAAGATTTAAGTTTACCTGCGAACTACGCTGGTTTGCGTAGAAGTTTGTTTAGTTCCACAATTGGCTGTGTGACGTCATGTTAGTCACGTGACTCTCCGACCATGTGCTTGCCCGTGTGTGGAATTAAACATGGAGTTGTTGTTTTAATAGGACTGTTTGTCGTCTTATTTCGCCTCCTATTCCGCTAGCCGATAGCGTAACGATACATGGTGTCAGAAGTGGGATGATGAGCGAAACAACATCAATAAAGTGCTCGAATTGTGGCAGAGCTATTGCATAGGAAAAACGAATGTTATCTACGAAAGATACAAGTTCAACAATCGTCTACAAGAATTAGATGAGTCCATTGATGCCTACGTGACAGCCCTTCGCACACTCGCCGACACTTGCGAATTTGGATCGCTAAAGGAGGACTTGATTCGCGATCGTTTAGTTTGTGGTATCAGGGACAATAGTCTGAGAAAAAAGCTTCTTCAGGAATCGAAGTTAACTCTGGATAGCTGCCTTGAGAGTTGTCGAGCAGCCGAAGCGACGAAATTCGAAAGTCCAAATGCATGCCATGGCAAATCAGAGCAAGGAATCTAGTGAAGTCCACGCGCTCAAATCTTCTCATGGAAAATCAAATCCTCGTATGGTCGACGAGTGTAAATTTTGTGGCTCTTTGCTACTAAATATTATTTATATAAAAAAAAAAACACCTGTATTTTCCTTTACTATCATTTGTATATTTTTATTTTATAATGAGCTAAATAAAAGATTGTTGTTGTTGTTGTTGTTGGCAAGTCCAGCTTATGGTCAAGTCTGCAAGAAGTGCAAGAAAGAAAATCACCTTGCGACCAAGTGTTCTCTCAATGGAAAGAAAAGTTGGCCACCAAAGAAGAAAAAACCTCCCCCTCGGAAGAAAGTGAATGCCTCTGGAAACTGATGGTTCGTCAGAAGAGGAACTTTTGACTGTAGAGCTCTCCAATGTTGATGTGAGTACTTCTGACGTTGTCAATGTCAGTTCTGTCTGTGATTATGCGTTTCCTAGAAAGATTTATGCAGCTATGGACATACAAGGGAAGACTGTAAAAATGCAGATTGATTCTGGTGCATCCTGTAATGTTCTTCCAAAGAAGTATCTTCCAGAAGGTACAGAAGTCCAGAAGACAAACAAGCTATTGACAGCTTACAACAAGGAGCAAATCGAAGCACTTGGAACAGCTCGAGTGAGCATGCGTAATCCTAAGACAAGAAAGAAGTACAATGCAGAGTTTGTCATAGTAAGTGACAACTACACACCTTTAATAGGAGCTCGTGCAGCACAGCAGATGGGTTTCCTTGTGATCCAACACCACAATATACAGCTGGTGAGCAACAATGAAGTCTTCGCCACCTCTCAGAGCAGTCCTCTCACAAAGGATCAAGTGTTGACTAAGTTCACTGACATTTTCTCGGGACTCGGGAAAATGGAAGGAAAGTTGCACCTGGAAGTAGATGAGTCAGTTCTGCCAGTGGTTATGCCTCCCCGCCGAGTACCAGTAGCACTGAAAGAAAAATTGAAAGAAGAAATTAACCGTCTCATCGATGCTGGTGTCCTAGAGAAAGTAGATGAGCCGACTAAGTGGGTATCCGGTGTAGTAGTCACAGCAAAACCTAATGGAAAGGTCAGAGTTTGCATCGACCCAAGACCCCTGAATGAAGCCCTCAGAAGAAGCCACTACCCTTGCCTATCATTGATGATATCCTACCGGAGCTTGGGAAAGCAAAAGTCTTCTCTAAAGCAGATTTGAAAGTGTACAGCGTCTCATCGGTATGGTCAAGTACCTTTCAAAGTTTCTCAGTAACCTGTCAGAGTTATGCCAGCCTCTCCGCAAGCTTACACACAAGGATGTTGAGTGGCAGTGGACGCAGGAACAAGATGATGCCTTCCAGTCTCTCAAAACTGCCGTCACACAGGCCCCAGTCCTCAAGTATTTCAGCCCGCAAGCTCAAACTGAAGAACAAGGTGATGCATTGCAGTACGGACTTGGATTTGTTCTACTACAAGATGGTCAACCTGTCACATATGCCAGTCGTGCACTCATTTCAGCAGAGCAGAGATATTCTCAGATTGAGAAAGAGCTCTTAGCTCAGGTCTTCGGGTTAGAACACAACCACCACTACACATTTGGAAGACATGTGATTTTGTGGACTGACCACAAACCTCTGATGTCAATTTACAAGAAGCCTCTCGTGTCAGCTCCAAAGCGCCTTCAAAGACTTCTGCTGCGACTTCAGCAGTATGATGTTGACTTGAAGTACAAGCCTGGACCTGAGATGTATTTAGCTGACACTTTACCAAGAGCTTTACTAAAGAACACCACCCAGTCTAAAGTAGAAGAGGAAGCTGAATCCATCCATGCAACAGACTTTCTCCCCCAGCTAAAAGGAATTCAAGCAGAAACAGCTCAAGATGACACCCTTCAACAGCTTAAAGAAACCATCATCAGTGGATGGCCAGAAACCAGGAAGGAAACCCCTGTTTGTCTCCATCCATACTTCTTAGTAAGAGATGAATTATCAGCACAGGATGGTCTAATCTTCAAAGGACAGCGGTGTGTCATTCCCTCGAGTCTGCGCGCACAAATCGAAGAGAAGTTACATGGAGCTCACAGTGGAATTCAAAGCTGCCTGCGACGAGCCAGAGAAACTGTTTATTGGCCAGGAATGAATGCAGACCTAACCGACTACATCTCGAAGTGCGACATCTGTTTATCTTACCAGACAAACCAGGCAAAAGAGCCCCTCGTCTGTCATGAGATAGCTGATCGACCATGGAAAAAGATTGGAGCAGATGTATTCACACTAGACGGTACAGATTATCTCTGTGTGGTTGACTATTATTCAAACTACTATGAGGTCGATAAACTAGAGAGCAAGACCGCAGAAGGAATAGCCAAGAAACTCCGGAAGCAGTTTTCAGTCCATGGAATTCCAAATCAACTAATCAGCGACAACATGCCATTTAGCTCTCAAGCATTCAGAGAGTTTGCAGCCAACTATGAATTTGAAGTCATCACAAGTTCACCTGGTTATCCCCAGAGC
The DNA here is from genome assembly GCA_029204205.1 of Desmophyllum pertusum. Lineage (NCBI taxonomy): Eukaryota > Metazoa > Cnidaria > Anthozoa > Scleractinia > Caryophylliidae > Desmophyllum > Desmophyllum pertusum. Next base: position 990,851 of record MU826351.1, read on the forward strand.
AATGGTAAAGTCGAAAATGCCATCAAAACCGCGAAAAACATCATGAAGAAAAGCAAGCAAGCAGTTACAGATATCTACTTATCCCTGCTAGATTGGAGAAACACCCCGTCCGAAGGAATGTCTAGCTCTCCTGCTCAAAGGATGTTCGGACGCCAGAAACAAGGACATTGCTCCCCACCACCAGTCGCCTGTTGAAACCAAAGGTCCAAGAACATGAGAAGGAGAAACTTATCAAGCAGAAATCCAAACAAACTAAGTACTACAATCAGAACACTAAGGAACTTCCACCCTTACAGGCAGGAGAAGTTGTACGAGTAGCCCCTAAACCCGGTGACAGAGAGCGGAAATGGTTTAAGGCACGAGTGGCAAGACCAAGTCGACATTCGTTCTTATGAGGTCAGAACAGAAGTGTACAGGAGAAACCGCCGACATCTCCGCCAGTCCAAGGAGCCGTTTGGTCAGACTGCTGAAACCAGTCCAGTTATACCTTCCCAAGACAGCCAGCCTAACACAGCAGCCACCACAGCTGAACCAGTCAGACCCAGAGCCACAGGTCAAGCAGTCCAAGACAACACTGATGATCAACCCCAAACAAAAGGAGCCTGTGACAGTCCCCAAAAACCAGGAGTCAAGAAATGAGTCATCAACAAGTCCGGTTCCACCAGTAGCAGTTGTAACAAGAAGTGAACGTGTCTCAAGGGCCCCAAAGTATTTACAGGACTTTGTTGCAGTTAAATAAGCACACTCAAGAACATTACTGTTTGCCTAAGTTGCACTATTGTTATTCTCCGAAGTTCAAGTTAAGACAAGTTAAGAGACTGACATGCGTATTTTCAGTAGTTTTTATTTCAAGTTCAGAGACATTAACTTTACCTGTTCCAGTTTATCAGAACAAGATTATGTTAGCCATTTGATTCATGGTTTCGCTTTCGCCTTAGTTTTCTAACAAAAGGAAAGGTGTGACGTCATGTTAGTCACGTGACTCTCCGACCATGTGCTTGCCCGTGTGTGGAATTAAACATGAAGTTGTTGTTTTAATAGGACTGTTTGTCGTCTTATTTCGCCTCCTATTCCGCTAGCCGATAGCGTAAACGATACAGGCTGTGGCCGCACTCTAAGGGAGTTAACTACATGTAGGTCTGTATTTTTAAAAAAATCCGGTTAAAATTTCCAAATAACGTAAAGTACTGTAATTAACTCGGTTATAGTTTGGTTATGATATTTTAAATTAGGGTCCCTTTCAATCAGTGTGCTTTGCGGTCCCATGTTATTGTTTTCATCCGGGGAAATCGATCTCTGTGTTGTTTGCAGCAAGTCCGATTTCGAAATTGTGCTAACTTGGGTTGTCTAACTGCTTTTTGTCGCCAGAACAAGGTCAGAATCCAGCAAAAAGTAGTTTTTTAACTTCAAGCTGCCATTTTCGCTGCACCCAAAAATGGCCGCCATAACAATATATACGTGCAATGGCGGCAATGCACACTGGTTGAGAGGGACCCTTTAAACTAACTCGGTTTAATTTTTATGAGCGGCTGTATTATGATCAGACGACACTAAAGTGACGTGTTTCTGTTTCATCGCTTGACCTGTTCAGTTCATCTGCTATTTTTTGGGAGCTACCGTTTCATTTTAGCATACTTTTGTGTTCCTTACAGTCAGTTACAGAGGCCTATTAAAGTTTCCTCTTGCCTGTTGAACTTTTGTCGCTCTTTGATTAGTGAGTTGAATTCAGGCGTGAATTATTAAACCTTGCAAACTTGCCTTATATGGTGTACTGACAGGCGTGGATCCAGACCGGTTTCCACCGTTTTATGGAAATCGGTCAGATTTTTAAAAATGACTCAAAGCATTTTAGAGACTGAAAATCTAAAAAATGTAAAATGTCAGCGCTTGGACTCTAGGAAACTGGTCAAGTTTTTTCCAGGATCCACGCCTACATGTAGATACAACAATGTTAAATCGCAGTGAAATGCATTTCTGAGTGATTTACATGTAATACCGCTTTGGCCGTTTGGTAGCTTTGCGAATCAGTCACGAATCAAAACAAGAGACTCGAAAAATTCCTCCGGCACCCATAAACCAACTATATAAGGCTGAAAACAAAACAAGGTGATCACAAAGTTGTAAAAATAAGTGATATCCTTCTGGCCTCATGTTCAAGTTTGTTTTAAATAAGTTCATGTTTCATGCTGATTCTGTTCTACTATTATGCGAGTGCATGCTGATAAAGGAATTCAACAACAATACCAAGAGCACATGCAACAAAATGGTGGTCTGTTTCTACGAACGATAAAGAAAGGGTTGAAAAACGAAGAACACTTTGTGCGTGATTTTTTACGATATTTTTAACAACTGCCAGAAGAGAAGTGTACTGTCAAGAGCGAACTGAATTTTTACGTGAATTCGAAGAGTTAAAAGAGAATATCTTCTAAATTCGATGATCGATAACACTGAAGCTGTAGAAGATGTTTGAAGCCAATAATTATTGTGAAACGTCGAGAACAATTATTTACTTGAGTGCAACACGGATGCATTTAGATGATGTTAACAAAATTTGGTAAGAGTATAGCTGCAGCATTTTCAGTGCTTTTTATCAGTTTTTTTAATGAAATGAATTACAATGGCCTAGTACATTCATTGTTTGGGAAATTCTCTTTGAAGTTATGTTATTTTTAGTTCAACAGGATGTCTAACATGTCCACTAGCTTCATTTGAAATATTGATCCGCAATTTTTTGGCAAAAAGCCGCCATTTTCTTAAGTGCTGGTGTCCCAGGCACTTTTCCTCCAAAACGCGTGGTGGTGAAAGGGTTAAATATATATTTGTCCAGTTCCATTCTCAGCGCATGACGTGGCGTGCGTGTGCGGCATGAATAGCATGCGCAGTAAAGGTGAGCACTAGCAATGGGCGCGAACGTCCTTAAATTACCCTCAAAAGTGTCAAGCAAATATCATCCCAGCAAAACTGAAACTTGAAGCGAAGCTTACTTTGCCAAAATCATTCAAAGTACTTTTTTGTGGCTTATGATAATTATTTAATTACTAATAACAACCTTGAGTAGTGCAATGCAATTATTGCATTACATTTGCAGTTTGAATTATTCCAACTTTTCACTGTAAAGCAGTTTTTTGTGTGGTACATGCTGTTCGTTTTTCAAGTGCACTGCACTGCAAACTCTATAAGCATCCTCGCCTCCCTTCGAGAATGGGTGCTGTTAAAAATACTGACTGTTGCTTCTGGATTTAATAATTAATTTCCCTTTGTTTAGATCCACATGTATATGAATGAGTAATATCCAAAACACATCTGATGATTGCAGTGCATTGTCATACCATCTGGGTTTCTGGTGAGAGAAATTGGCATTCTGAGGTTACACTAGTGTAGATGATATGATTTACGATTCACTATTGCCATGATAATTTCATTGTAGAAAAATCAACTTTTGATGTAGTGCATTTATTTAGATCTTAGTTAGACAATATTTTACTGAAATACTTAATGTTGGTGATATTTTGAGTGTCTTAACATTTCTCTGGGTTAGGCAGAGGGCAGCTGCTACAGCTCACAACAAGTGTGACTGAAATCCTTCACTAGAACTGATGGTTAATGATCTAGATGATAATGATTGCAATATTAATTTTCGTTTCCCTTCTTTGTTTTTACAGACACTGTTATGCAATGCTGTTAATCTCATTGGGTGACTTGAAAGAGCAGTCATGAAGCACATGCTGCTATATGATAATTATCATTACTTTCTAGCAGTAACACTATACTTAAAAACTAAAGCATTTTTCCTAAAAACGTTTTATTCACTATTTCAGTGACTTGCTTTCTTTCTTTTGCTTGATAATTTTTTTGCTTAATTTTATCACTTATGTATTTCAAAACTCAATAGAACCATAAATTATTGAATGTTCAATTACCTGCTTACCATGAAAATGGTCTATATTTTGGGGCATTTTTCTGTTTATTCCGTTTGATAAATAGGTTGATTATTACTGCGATTATGAACAAAATCAAACTGGATTCGGTTCAATTGTGTTACATTCTTTAATAGCGAACTTGCACAAAATTTCATTTTGCTCAATTGATTTTTCAGTTTGATTTTGTTTCATTAGACACCGGGACTATATCACACCTAATGTAATAAAAATAGCCACCATTTGATGCGAAAATATGCATGGATATTTGTTTGCGGACATTATCTGTTCCTCAAAGCTCACAGTTTTCCTTGAGCTTCACTCTTGGAAATCTATTTGCTTCTCGGAACAGATAATGTCCAAGGACAAATATCCGAGCATATTTTTGAAGCCAAATGGAGGCTATTGTAGTTATTATACTTCAAATATTTTCTGTTTGCCGTGGAAGATCTCAGTCGGCCAAGCTGTTAAACATCAAAATAATTCTGTTGGCGTTCAAAAATATTTCTAGTCTGTTCAAAACAATCAGTTTTATTTAATGTAGCAATTTATTTGAGACGAAAACTGAACCTGCGAACGTGAAACGCAAATTTTCCAAACTGGGTAATATCACTTGGGAATATCACCCGGATATTCCCCAGTTTTGGCAGCGTCACGTGACGTGTTTAGACCAAATTATCGCGCGCGAGAAAAAATTTTGATGGATTATAACATCACATATTCCCCAGTTTTGGCTGCTTCATGTGACATGCTTAGACCAATCACGCACAAGAAAAAATATTTAATGAATTATAACAGTAATTATACAAGTTGTTGGAACAAGGAACTGTGTTGTAACTTAGGTTTTAGTCCTGGCGTTAAATAATTTTTGTCTTGAGTAGTAGTTACCAAAGCAGAAAACTTGACCCGGGACTTGCCTACCAAAATATTGGCACTGATATATGCCACATCTGGGTTACTATCAATATGTGATAAAACTAAAATGTTAACAATCACCGTTGAATGAATAAATTGTTGGCAGATGATTAAATTGCGTTTTCAATGACTTTGTCCATCTGAAGACGCAACTTTGTGGGGTTGGGTGTTCCAATTTAACTAACTATATCTGTACAATACATGACCTCTACTCAGGAATGGCTTCCATTTTCCTCAACATTTCCAACTGGTGGGGGTAGAACCATGTCAAAGAAACGGGTGATACCATTAATTATTACCCAGCTGTATTACCCACCATACCGATTAAAATGTTGTACATGTGGTGCATTTTCTGGGCAAAAGATAGATAGAGGATGTCGCACAAGAGAGAAAAACAAACCTCTGGTACCCTGGGTCTTAATCTGTAACACAGTAAAGTTGCACAATACAGACCACTGAGAAGCTTTTCCCATGTTTCTCGCTAATTTTGTTCATAGGGGAAGCAGGGAAATTTTACTCGAGAAATCCCGGAAGTTTACCACCACCTGGCAATGATACCGAAAACTGGTCGAGACCATGGATTATGACTCATTCTCACTTGGATAAAGATTCCATGTGATCTATTATATTATATATTACTTTTAGCCGGTACCACTTGTAATAATAATAATTATAAGAGCAATATATAATTATAATAAGAACCTTCCCAGAATCCTTTGCAACTTAAAATTTTTCAATGCCAAATAAACTTTGTCAATTTGAGGCCCAGAAGGGTGTAGCACCACAAGGTAATAACACTTACCATAAAATAACTCTCATATCAAAACTTAGGGTGATGACGTCATTAGTCACGTGACCACGCCCGAAAATGCGTTTTTGTTTACTGTGAGAATAGGCCACTATCCATTGAAAAGCAATCAACATAGTCAGCAAGATATTGATATGGGGCATTTTGAAATGGCCAGTTTACATCTGGCATTTTGAATTTAAGGGGGCTATACACAAGAGCAAAAATGTGTGGAAACTTGGCTCTGCAATATCTCATAAAAGGTAAGGAGCATAGCAACCAAAATCTACATGTGTATAGATGTTTATGTGAAGAACACGTTTGGGCAATTTTATAAGCGTGACGTCATCAGTCACGTGATAAGATTGCTTTGAATATTTCAAATTGCTTTAAAAGTACATTATGCTCAATAAAACAGCAATTTCGTTTTAAAAAATGGGTAAATATTTTAGTAAGGTTTGTTATAAAAGTGCGATTATTATTTTTTTCTTTTAATGATAAGCAGACTACGCATTATACTATGTTGCCAAGCTCAACTGTTCAGTTGTTTTTGAAGTAAAAACTAAAATCAAACTCGTATTAGAGGTTTTGGCTTATCCCCTTCCTATATGATTTGACAGTTTTTTTCTAAAATCTTCGCTATATTCATAGCTTAGATTTGCTTTTTCCTTAATAACCGACAGGTCCTGGGTTCGAAAGCCTGGGTCGAGGTGTGGAACGAGACACTATTGTTATCTTACATGACGTACTCAGCGCTGACCAGCGGTTACCCAGGTTGATTTGTTTTGCTCCGTTTTGCTCGAGTTTTGCTCGCAAATGCACATGTACATGTAGTGCTTTTGGACAGCCAACAAGACTGCTTTTGATGTTGGGTTGCTCAAGTCGAGTCATCAGCTGTCGAGGGAAACAGACTGAACTACCAGTATTCAGTAAGTGTTTCATTCGGTGGAAAACCTTGGCGTACAAATCTGGAGGACCAGGGCTTTTGGCGAGATGTACCATTCATGGCGCTGGAACTCACGTACACGTTTTGGGCTTGTCGAGTACGTGAAAACATCGGTCTGCCATTACCGTTTAAGCATTTTTAAGGACTGGACTTCTTTATCGAGACATAAAGTTGAGGGAATGATCAGCAGTTCTATATAGGTATGTTTGGTTTGGTTTTGACAGATACTGTGGGAAATGATTAAATTTAGTTTTACTGAGCCGGGAAAACTATTACTGCATGCAATAGCATGTGTCGCTATTTTTGTCTGCTTTCAGTGATGCTTTCATGAAAATTATATTAGTTGCTCGATTGTACAGAGTTACTGAGAATTGTGTGTCGCCCACGCTGGGTTCAAAATTATTTTTCTCGCTTGACTGTTCTAAAATAAATCGATTTGTCACTGGGTTAAAAATTGTTTTTGTTGCTGGAATGTTCAGAGTTAAATTGGGTTCAAATTATTTTTGTCACTGCATGGGTTCAGAGTTGTTTTGTTAAGCTTAATACTGTTTGTTTTTGTCTGGACCATTCAGCGTTGTTAAATGCCATGCTAGTTGTAGCTTCAAAAATTACTGTATTTTGCTTGACATTGGGATAAAAATTATGTTTGACTCTGTGTTTTTTTGTTGCTGGACAGTTTTGAGCTGGGTTTTGTTGCTGGGTTTGCTCTCGCTTAAAAACTATTTTTATCCATGCTGTGTGGCACTGTCTTGGATATTATTTTAGTTGCTACTGTAGATCATTTGTGTGCAACTTTTGATGAAATCGCTGTACTTAATTCTTGCACAGAGCTATATCTTTTCATCTAGCTAAGATTCTACACATTTTTGCATGTGCCTAGTTCATCAGCCAAACTTGGCATATTCTGTCAAAAACAAATTGTAGCAAACCACTTTTATGTATAAATGCACTGGGAGACGTGGTGGCCTAATGGTTAGTGCGCTGGACTCCGGACCAAGTGGTCCGGGTTCGAGCCCTGGCCGGGGTGACTGTATTGTATTCTTGGGAAAGATACTTTACTCTCACAGTGCCTTTCTCTACCCAGGAGTATAAATGGGTACCGGCGATGGGGGTAACCTGTGATGGACTAGCATCCCATCCATGGGAGTAGCAATAATCCTAGTCGCGGATAAGCTCCGGAAGTTGTGGGCCATTAGGCTTGTGAAGACTTTACCTTACCTATAAATGTGCTACGATCCCTGACTGTGCAAAGTAACTGTGCAAAACATACCACCAAGTGAATTATGGCTAACACTCTTGGCCAGTTTGGACAACCCAAAAAGGGAGCTGGGAGATATATATTGCCACTGTAAAATTACTGCACTGCTATATACATGTACCCCTCTTTCCATGTGTAAACAAGCCCCTGGAATATATAAATATACAATTCAAACCCCCAAGGGAAACAAAAAATAGTTTGAGTTAGCGGGGTTGGTATTAAATTTCAAGTATCATGTTAATAATTAATAAGGTATTGGGATTTTATTATTCATTCACAAGTCATTTTTGGTACAATTACATGTAGTTTGTTTTATAAGTTAATGATGTTGTCTTTGAACTGCGTCACTCCGGAAAAGAACTACCCTGCTATGTCAACAGTGATCGACCAGATGTTTATCGGTCTTTCATGGGCTTGAATTATGTTTCCTTACATTATCACGTCGTTATCAATAAGCTATGTTCTGACACTCTGTGGTTTACCGATCAACGTAAAAATAGAGTTTGAGTTGTCGGGGTAAATTTGAGCCAAGGAAAGTAAAATTAGTTTGAGTTAGCGGGGAGTTCCAGTTAACCAAGTTCAAGTTAGCGGGTTCTACCTCACTGTACTGCCAATAGTTTTCATAACTATGGTTACACTTGACTAAACATGACCATTGTAAATTAAGTCATCAAAATCTGGTCTATTTAATAGTTGTATGGACACAACCAACTTGCAAGAACATTAATTAATAATTTATTCACTCTTTGTTTTTTTGCAGGATATTACATTCATAGCCCTCGGTGTGTAATTTTGCATTGCTATCAGACCAGACAGGAAGCCAATAAGCTTCTGACCAGGCACTACCTACAATTCAATATGTACTGTAAACCACCAATGATGCAGTTTATATTAAGTGACTTCCAGAATAAATTAGACCTATTTAACGTCCGTTAATCATACCATGTTTCCAACATAATGTCTTTGACAAGTAATGTAACAAGGGGACCTAATATAATGATAAACCTTATCATTTCTTCATAGGCCCCCTCACCACTTTCTGTATCAGTTAATTTATTTTTTTTCTATTATTATTGTAATTTTTTTATATTTTTTGTGTGGCAAATTAATAAACAAACAAACAAATAAAGATGACAGAAATGATTGTGCAACTGGCTAAAGAATTGAGAACTTAAAATATAAACCTTTTATGTAGGCTTACGTGGTTAAATTCAGTATTATAATGACTGTGACTAAGTACAAGTTACAGTGGAAAGCTGTTAATATGACCACTGACAGGCCATAAAAGCTTCGACATACAGTGTATTAGTGGAGTCAGGTCCTGTTAAACAGGGTACATGTACATCTAGGTTTAAATTTATGGTACTAGTTCTGATACCTTTTAAATGATTTCATGACAGATTGAGATATAATTTAATTCATTCTAAGTCCCAAAGGACTCCTGTTTGCAGTACAGCAAACATGACTGATGTATGTCATTGTACATTGTAACTGTATAGTAGCTACAATTTATTCACTTTTTATTTGCCTTTGTCACTTACCTCACTGGAAATGTACATTGGTTGGATTAACAGGACTCATGAGCTTTTGTTCCAGCCAAAAAAGTGGCTGTATTGAGATGTTGTTAGGTGAATAATTCAAGACCGATATTATTATTGACAACATGTAACTGGAATGGAATATAGTGCTAAAAACGTCTGTACTCAGTACATATTAGCCTAAGTGGCTGATTAGTCTGATTGTTTGGAGTTTTTATTATTATTATTTAATATTTCATTGATTGACTGGCTGGCTGGCTGATTGATTGATTGATTAATTCATTTATCGATTGATGGTTTAATTGGCTGACTGATTAATTGACTACCAGTATTTGATTGATGGAGGATGAACAGTAAGGTGGTTGATTGATTGATTGATTGATCCAATCAATCAATCAATCAATCAATCAATCAATCAATCAATCAATTGATTTATCGGTCAATCGATCAATCCATTTGATTAAAGAACCCAAAATATTGAATTTGATTCTTGCTTCATTAGTGTGCAGCATTTGCTGAAACTCTGGCAGGTAAAATTCCCTATCCTAATAGTCATGGCTTATAATAAATAATTTTATATTGCTCTTATCCGGTTCCACTTGTTATAAAAGTAATATATAATAATGATAAGAACCTTCCCAGAGTCCTTTGCAACTGGAAATTTTTCAATGCCAAATAACTTTGTAAATTGGAGGCCCAGAAGGGTGAAGCACCACAAGGTAATAGCACTTACCATAAAATAACTCTCATATCAAACTTAGTGTGATGACGTCATTAGTCACGTGACCACGCCCGAAAATGCGTTTTTGTTTACTGTGAGAACAGGCCGCTATCAATTGAAAAGCAATCAATCTAGATAGCAAGATATTGAAATGGGGCATTTTGAAATGGCCAGGTGACATCTGGCATTTTAAATTTAAGGGGGCTATACACGGGTGCAAAAATATGTGGAAATTTTGTTCTGCGATATCTCATAAAGCGTAATGTGTATAGCAACCAAAATCTACATGTGGATAGATGTTTATGTGAAGAACACATTTTTGAACTCGTTTCGTACGTGACGTCATCAGTCACGTGACCAGATTGCTTTGAATATTTTAAATTGCTTTAAAAGTACATTATGCTCAATAAAACAGCGCCTTATTCCTGTTTAGTTGTAGATATTGATGTAAGGTTTATCAAAAGGGTGATTATTATTTTTTCTTTTAAATATCATGGAAGAGCAGCGCATGAGCAGCGCATGAAAAGTTGGTTATTGGCGCTAAATCAGCCACTTATTAATTTAAAACCAAAAAGAGAAATTTATGAGAGGTTTTAGAGCATCCTCTTTCCAGTTCGCTTGTCTGTTTTGCAAAATTAAATCTCCGTGATAGGGCTCAGGGATGTAATTTAGCAGTTCCTTGGGCCTGGGGAGGAGAGAGGATTGGGGCGAGACTGTGCTCTCGCGCCATTTTCTGCGGCTTACGCCGGTCGTCATGTGACTCACGTCAACTACTCGCGAGGTTCGTCTACAAAACGTTTTTGTGGACGTCTGTCTTGTGGACTTAAGAAATATTTAAACTTCGTTTTACTGTTAAAGAGAGAGTAAAGTCCTTCGGACAGGAGAAAAAGTGTGGATTCAAGTGGTCATAACATCACATGACGCCAAAACAGCACCATCAAGTAAGTAAGCTAAGTTATTATATAAGCACAGAGGTCTATAACTAGAGGTTTCCATCTAGCATTGCGCGCGGCCCATCAGATTCGGAGTTAGGCTATTTTTAGACATTTTTCGCGCGAAACCAGCAGCCAATCACGCACCATGCCTGACAAATATGGTCACTGAACGCGCTAGCTCGACAATTTTTGTTCAAGACGGTTGACAGTTAAATTTGAAAAGATGGCTAAAATTATTAAGTAAAAAACCTTGGCCCTTCTAAATCAAACAAAAGTTAATTCTACTAAATAATGCACGAAGTTTGGAACGAAATATTTAATGGGAAATTCCTGTAAATGTACAACTAATGCGACTGAAAGAGCACTAAAGGCAGCCTGAAATTAGTTTACGGAAGATCAGATCCGAAAACCGCGGACATATAATTAATTCGTCCAAGAATGAAAGCCTGTTTACAACACAAGTTTAAGCTTAGTCTATTCAGTATTGTTACCTTGTATTTCGAAGAGGCTTGTCAATTCCAGCTGAATTAAGTTTTTACAATCAGCACAATAAATATCCACGGCAGTTCGTCAAGCGTTCGTGACGGTCAGATCACTTCACAGTGAAATTCTCTTCGAAGACCACTCTCTTTCTTTCCATCCATGTAGATATTGAGGGTTTCCTTTGTTCTTTTACTTCAATGAACTTGATTTTAAGCTCAGTTCGTTTCAACACAATTTAGTTTAAGCTTATTAAATTCTGTAGTCGCGCAAGTTTTGCCCGCCGTATAATGTAAACAAGTGAAACCTTCGGCTGCGTATAGCTGTCCGTTCAACTTGTAAAATGAATATAATGTTCAGCTCCACAATTATTTCGAATCTTCCCATGTTAAGCTAAACCATCGGCACAATTTTCCAGAATATACGAAACTTTGGAGAGATTGAGCGAAGATTTTAAATCCGCGGAGAACACTTTTCATTCAACTTGCCAACTGGACAGCGCGCCAGTCCGCCAGAAGTTTTGCCGCCGAATTCATACAAATCATGCTTCATTTAGATTGAACTGAAAAATCACTCCGTCGATTTATAGTTTTACAAAAAGTATACCGAAGTTTGACCTAAATTTAGTGAAGTATTTAAACAATTATTACATTCTGCTGTGACGCTTTTCGCTTTTCCTTGGCCAAAGTTTCTGTCTTTGCGTAGCGCTCGCCGCATATCATTTTAAAGATGGTTCAACTTCAACGTGATTGGCTGCTGGTTTCGCGCGAAAAATGTCTAAAAATAGCCTAACTCCGAATCTGATGGGCCAAGGCCCAATACCAGAGATGGAAACCTCTAGTTATAGACCTCTGATAAGCACCATTCCGCTCGTGAAGCAGCTCGCAGTGCATGTGAGCGCTTTGCTAAATATTATAAGCTTAATTATAAGCTTATTAATAAAACGTACCTTTACTTTACCTTTACATGTTCTATGACAAGAGATACCTTCGGTTAGTTTTTTTCTACTAGAATAGACCAAGCTTTTAACACCTTCGTTGGTAAATTAACACTGATCATCTGTTGTTTACATCCGATGCAATCAGCTATGTGTTGAAACGAAACTAGAAGGAATAAGCTCTGCCTCTTTGAATTGAAATTCTCAGTCCCTAAGCTGAGCTCGGTAAGCAAACAAACGATTTTCAAAAGCTTTTTTTAGGCTAAAATAGTACGAAATCTAACGGCTTTCCGACTGCGCTGAAATACTGGAAAGGTGTCTAGTGAATTATTATTTGTTTCTCTCTTCACTTTTCAATACGATATTTCGCTTGCCATGTTTCTCGTCCTAGGAAATTAAAATAAGTTTACACGTACCGAGGGAAATTGAATTTCTCCATTTGAATGTAGGCGATTTTATGTTTCTATGCTCAGTATTGCTTGCGAATTATAGTAATATTAAATCGTCACTGCAAATTGTACATCTTTGAATTAAAATTCCCAGTCCCAAAGCTGAGCTCTGCAGTAAACAAACAAACGATTTTCACAAGCTTTTCTTTAGGCTAAAATAGTACGAAATCTTCCAGCTTTCACTGAAATACTGGAAAGGTGTCTAGTGAATTGTTTTCTCTTCCCTTTTCGATACGATGTTTTGCTTGCCATATTGTTTCTTGTCCTGGGAAATTAAAATAAACTTTCCGAGGGAAAGTGGAATTGCTGCGTTTGAATGAAGGCCGGCGATTTTATGTTTCTATGCTGTCAAATCTGCGTGCTGAACAACATTTAAATATAATGTTTGCTTGCTATAAATCATCACAACAAATTGTGGCCCTTCAATTGTTATGAAAAATATTTTGCGGTTTGTGTTAATTTAAATTTTGGACAGAAGAGCTGTTGTGTATTAAAATAGACTATTATATATTACAATTCGAGGTTTTAACGCCAATCAGAAGAGTGAAGCGTTTGTAAACATTGTACTTTTCACTTTTTGTCACGCGTCACACAGCATCAGTTTTTCTGATCACAAACGATATAAAATACAGACGCTTTTGTGCAGTGTATAATATTATAAAAAAGAATTGGCAATAATTAAGTTTAACTTAAGTTTATTTTGTTATCAACTGAAAATTGTTTTCAGTAAAATGAAAGTTGGAGGTCAAAATGTAGCTGATGTATTTAATCAGGTATATTTAGATGAACTGGGATGATAGTAGTCTCCTATGCAGCCCCGTTATTTGTGTCATCACGCAACTCTTCTCCCCACTAATGTCTGCTCAAATCCGAATCACATTCCTTTTTCGATTTAAGCCAATCACAGTTGCTGTCTTGCAGTGCCATTTTTCGGAACTTGCTCGCGCCAATACACCAATAATAGATTGTGTCTTATCGTGACCTTGCCGCCTTTTAAATTTGACGCACACCAGACATCAAAATAAAACATCGTTTAACTGAAGACAAATGAATGATATTAAAAAACAATGTTGAAAAAGATTTTCGGCAAACGGTAACAGTCACGTTTTTGCCGATATGTGTCAAAGTTGCTGCGGTCAAAACAAAAGGAAAGGAATGTGGTCCAGGTTTGAGCAGCCGTTAGTGGGGAGAAGCGCTGCGTGACGACACAAATAACGGCTGCGTAGGAGACTCAGGATGATAGAAGTACTAAGGAATTTCCCATGCCCAATGTAGTATTTATAATTTGTTTTCTGTTTCATCTTTTTCACAGATGGAGGTCATGGTCTTATAATAAACATATTGATTGTAGTCAGTAGACAGTGGATTTTACAGGCGAGAGTGAAGAGCATAAATTGAAGGGATACCGTATATCTTTTAAACACAGAGCGAGCCTATAAAAGGAAAGGACACGCTCCGTCTGAAGCACTTTGTTGGCTATTTTTATCATTAATGGCATGTGGGGAAAGCTGAAACATCGCACAACAACGGTCGAGAAAAGTTGGGGTTGGTTTATCCAAACAACTAATTGATTTATGTCAAACACAACAAGCTATAATAATAAATATTGAGCGCAAAACAAATATATCTATTCACTGTTTGGAGGAACTGAATGCAAACAATGAATTCCCTTCGCCCATTTCGACATGTACAGTACAGTCCAAATTTTGCGGCTAGCTAAAATTGCTGCAAAGCTCAAGCCTGCGATCAAAGAGCCACCTGTTTCCATTTATCTGAGTTTGTCGAGAACTTGAACGAGTCTCGTGAAGATGACTTTGACGGGATTTGCAAAATTATTCAGAATTACAAGCTTTGTGATTGTGCAAACAACTTGGACAATACTGAATAATTGCACATAATTATACCTGGGTGAATTAACCAATCAAATCAGACCATTGTGATTGGCAGGCTGAACTCCACAGCCTCGACTGATAGGCTCACTCTGTGTTTAAACGCATGCAATTTTATTATCTCATTAACAGTATTGATTAAAATGTGGGTGTATGTTAAACCAAGAACAGTGACCCTGGTCAACACCCCCGGAACACCCAGGAACACCAAACATATAAAAAGGTAAAGTCTTCATGAGCGTAGTGGCCCACAACTGCCGGAGCCGGAGCCTTAATCCCAGTTTCTGTAGCATGAAGCAACTAGGAGTATTCCTTAACCCTCTTGGTTGGGATGATAGTCCATCGCAAGTTAGTCCACCCTGGAGCATTTTGTCGCCGGTACTCATTTATACTCCTGGGTGGAGCGAAGCACTGAGAGTAAAGTATCTTTCCCAAGAACACAACACATTGACCCCAGCCAGGGCTCAAACCCAGACCACTCAGTCCTGAGTCCAGCATGCTAACCATTACTCCATTAGGCCACCGCATCTTCCGCCACCAAAAATATACTAAATGCAAATTTCAGACCACTGACCATGTTCCATTTCCCCTTTTGGACCACTTCAGCCATATAATATCTTATTTATTTCATTTCCTTTTTTCATATTTTAAATTTTCTTCGTATTTGTAATTTTTGGGTGTTTTCGGAGTGTTCTGGGGTGTTTCGGGAGTCTTTTTGGTTTTACATACACCCATAAAATTCACTTTGAATTCTTCAGAGCTATATTCATCATTTAGGGGAGTGTAGTGTAAAGTTATTATATATTATATAAGCTGTACGTGGGCTAAATATCTGTTATTTGTTCAAAAGGTTTTTTTTTGGTGGGCTTCTTTTGGGGAAATGGGGAAGGGAGTTGCGTCTCAAACCTTTTTAGGTGTATATAAAAGAATAAAGCATAGTAAATAGATATCTATTTAAAAGTTGAAAATCCCTTTCTTTAATTATCCTTGATCTAGAGCATAATAATTAATTATATGTTCTCTTCTGAGGTGGGTTAATACTGGGTACCAGTATACTGGTCTACCACTTAAGCCCTCTCTCCTCCAGCTGACCTGATGGTTAATTACATTCTCTGCTTTGTTTTCTCTTCAGATTTGTACTTCAAAACCATTGTAATATCAGGCAGCACTTGTGATGTCAGGAGAATAAATTAAATTGATATTGGTTTGAAATAATTTATAATATATAAAATTGTTTGTTTTACTAATTCAGAGGGCGATACTTGATTGATGGTGTTGCAGTTAATCATGACACTAAAAAAAATTGTGGCTAGAAAAAAAAGGACCAAATAAATATTTGAAGAAAGATTTTGAAATGTGGTGGTTGTCTGCTGTATTTAGATTGTAATGTAAAAAATAAATTATAGTCACAACATGATAATTTTTAAAACAGTGTTGGGTTTCTGTTCCTTCTAATACTGCTACCATATTTTCAGAGTTTAACATTTGAGTGACTTTCACTGGTGTTCTTTAGTATATTTTTTGTTCCAGGAATTTTTGACATCACCATAATTCATATTCACTGATACTGATAGACACATGTAAGTTGCCGAGTCGCTTCATGTAAACCATTGGTTCATTGATATAAACTACATGTAAGCTCTCATTTACCTTCATATGAGGCTTTTGAATCCACTATTCGGAGCTATTTACATATTGCTCTGACTATGAATTTTACAAATTGCATTACTGGGGTTTTTGATATACACAATTTAAACTCAGGGTTGTTGTCTGAGGGTGCATTTCTTTTTGTTGGTTTGTGCTATACAACGAACACTGTCAATTGGTTTTGTATCTGATAATACATATGTCTTATTATTAACCAAGCTTGACAGTACAGATCGAGTGTAACGAGGTCCATACAGAAAAGACTGAGGGCCGACTGAGGGCTGATATTTTACTAACAAATTTGCACGATTTCGCAATTTCTAAACCCCACTAAAACTAAAATTAAGGGCAGTAGGTGGTATCATATTTACCATTTTTTCCATTATGACAATTAAATTATATATTGCTTTTATTCCGGTTTCACTTGTAATTATAAAAGTAATATATAGGTTTTAATCCTGGCGTTAAATAATTTTTGTCTTGAGTAGTAGTTACCAAAGCAGAAAACTTGACCCGGAACTTGTCTACCAAAATATTGGCACTGATATATGCCACATCTGGGTTACTATCAATATGTGATAAAACTAAAATGTTAACAATCACCGTTGAATGAATAAATTGTTGGCAGATGATTAAATTGCGTTTTCAATGACTTGTCCATCTGAAGACGCAACTTTGTGGGGTTGGGTGTTCCAATTGAACTAACTATATCTGTACAATACATGACCTGTACTCAGGAATGGCTTCCATTTTCCTCAACATTTCCAACTGGTGGGGGTAGAACCATGTCAAAGAAACGGGTGATCACCATACCGTTTAACATTTTGTACATGTGGTGCATTTTCTGGGCAAAAGATAGATAGAGGATGTCGCACAAGAGAGAAAAACAAACCTCTGGTACCCTGGGTCTTAATCTGTAACACAGTAAAGTTGCACAATACAGACCACTGAGAAGCTTTTCCCATGTTTCTCGCTAATTTTGGTCGAGACCATCATTCTCACTTGGATAAAGATTCCATGTGATCTATTATATTATATATTACTTTTAGCCGGTACCACTTGTAATAATAATAATAATAATAATAATAAAGTAATCAATTCTTAATTATAATACCATGGAGCAAAATGCTTTGCTGTCTTTAGTACTCGTTAGGTCACATTAGGCATTACCCATTAAATATTTCGTTCCAAACTTCGTGTTTTATTTAGTAGACTTAACGTTTGTTTAATTTAAGTTTTTTACTTAATAATTGTAGCCATCTTTTTCAAATTTCACTGTCTCTACGAGTGGAGTCAAAGAGAAATCCGGAACACGTCCAGTTGTAACAAAGAAAAAAATGGGTGACCCTCCATCGGACCTATGTAAGTCGAGTGGAGTCAAAGAGAAATCCGGAACACGTCCAGTTGTAACAAAGAAAAAAAACGGGTGACCCTCCATCGGACCTATGTAAGTCGAGTGGAGTCAAAGAGAAATCCGGAACACGTCCAGTTGTAACAAAGAAAAAAACGGGTGACCCTCCATCGGACCTATGTAAGTCGAGTGGAGTCAAAGAGAAATCCGGAACACGTCCAGTTGTAACAAAGGACAGAATGGGTGACTCTTCAACGGACCTCTATCAGCCGAGTGGAGTCAAAGAGAAATCCAGAACAAGTCCAGTTGAAACAAAGGACAGAATGGGTGACTCTTTATCGGACTTATATCAGCCGAGTGGTAGTAGCCCAACCGAAAAGCCGTGGATTACAGAATTGGCATCGGGAACTCGAGATTTGGTAAGGGCTTTCATAACTCAGTTGCTAAACATATGCTTTTAATTTTCGAAGTAGAATTACAAAGAGTGAATTCATCCCCGGTATCCCTCGTTTGATGAGAGGGCCCCAAAATAAATGCCGTCAATTTCTGCATAGTTTTAAATTCTTAGATCTCAGAAGGTAACTTTACCACGTTCATACATTAATTTACTGATTTAAGTGAAAAAGGGTATTTTGGGAATACAATAACAAGAACTGTGGTATTTGGGGAATTTATTTTTTGCCGTTATACGAGTATTTTTAGACATGAGAAATAGATTAGAAATTTTTAGACATACTAGAAAGTCAAGATAAATAATCCAAATAGCACACATCTGCAATGCAATGCAATGCTGTTTTTTCTCCGATTCTTAATTTTATACCCCTACCGTGTCGGAAAAATAGATTTCTCAGATTATTAATGTTCCTTGTTCTCGTTTATTTAATAGGGAAAGGCTACATATATGACAGGGAAGGCAATACCGCTTTGCCTTCCAGACAATCTCAAGTGGAATCCACAGACGGGGGAAATCCAAAAGTCAAAACACGCGCGTGGTAAATTATATGTTGTCGAAGAAGCGTTTGCAGAGCTGAAACAAATCAAAGGTATTGTAATCTTGCGCTAAGTGACCGCTTCTGGTGATTAGGTAATATTCTTTGGAAGGCAGTTGGCGCGATACAGTTAATGTATCAGACACATGATGTATTCCGTATTGATAGAGGCTCTTACTGATTGAATTTGATTTTCCTCTATTGTTAGTCTTCCGTTATGTAGCATGCATATGTTCTGTTTTGTTCCCAGTCTTCTGTTCCGACTTACCATAAATTAAACTTCCAAGAATACGGCCTGGGCTTTTTGCTTGGATTTAATTCGGGAAGGCTTATTCTTATACTTGGATAGAATTTTCCAGCCAAAAGAACTTCAATCAAATACAAACACACCGCGTAGATCTCGTACAGTTGTCAAATACGTGGGCTTATTTTAATAACTTTACGATGTTATGTGCTGTGTAGTATGGTGTTTGTTCTTTGTTTTAGTTTTAATATTTGCATGGAGAGTTTGTCATCGCTTTTCGCTCCCCTCAACTTATAATTTTGCATTTTGTTAGACCCCGTGTGTGTTGTATCAATAGTTGGACCATGCAGGGATGGCAAGTCTTACATTTTAAGTGAAGCATTTAGTCAGCCAGATGTGTTCTCAGTGGGATTTAAGACGGATCCCGAGACGATGGGAATTTGGATGTGGATTTTACCAGATAAGATAAAGGTTAGGAAAATTCAAACTGTACATGTAGCCGCCAATTTCAAACATTGAAACTTGCCGGCCACAGGGATAACACGTAACAGTACCAGGCAATCCAAAATTCCAAACTTGTGCGTTTAATCACTAAATTCCATATCACTGAATCTCTGTTACACACTGTTGTACGCCGTAACTACACGATGACATAATGGCACAATGGCACGGTTTCTAAAATATAACATAATAATACGGCGTGCTTGAACCGACATGCAAATAAATTAATAAGCTAGCACAAACTTTAACATAAAGAGATACTTACAGACACGTTGAATTCCCTTAAGGATGTCCGATGGCACAAGGAAAGCCCCCCAAAACATGGCGTCCTTGCGCGGGGGCCTGGGTTACATAATTGAGCGATGACCGCTGACCATGGAAATATGAAATCTCGAACCAACGCAAACGCCACATTTAATTGCCTGGCGGTTGGTACTGAGCTCGTAATTGTCGTTTTAATAATTAACCCCACATTTGTGACTCGGCAGCTTGACTCGGCACCATTGCAAAAAACCTACGATGGTGACATTCCTGAGTTACCTTATTTATGTACTATTCAAACTCCATGCTCCATTAAATGGTATAAATTAAATGAAGACCAAATTGAATGGTCATGCAATTTTCAAAGTTATCTCTACTTCGATGTCAATGTTTATCCATGAAAGTAAATCAGTCGCTAACAATATCTCTTGTTTTTCTTTTCTTTTTTAGGACAGCTGTGGTGACGAATTTAGAGTTGTGTTATTGGATTCTGAAGGAATTGATGCTGCAGTGGCAAAGGGACAAGATGATAATCAAATTTTTACTTTGACAGTTTTGCTGGCTTCTATTCTGATTTACAATTCAAAGAATGTTCCAAGAAGAAGCGACCTCGATGGACTTAAGTATCCTTTTAAATCAAAGATTGCAAGAATCTCCTCTTTATTGGCCTTCATGAAATACATTATTATAGCTAGCGTAATTCATATATAAATATATCTTATTTTATTATTCAACAAATTGTCACGATGCGCATATATGGCCAGGAAGCCCTCAATATCTGTAATTCTTTGGACGATTATCCCGCATTATAGGATTTCAAGGCGTGGATGCTAAGCTAAGCCACATTTATTGCGCCGGCAAGTACAACATGGCGACTCGGTTTTTGAACGAAATTTTCGTTTTTTCTAAAAACATAACTCCAAGTTAGAGCTAAGCATTGGGAATGTGTAATTAAGTACCAAGACTTTTGGACGGAAAATATTTTCAAGAAATGATTTTAACACATTTAAAACTCGTAAACAAAGGTTATGATGATGGCCAATCAGGGCGGCCGTGTTTGTGTCGGATGGAGTGACAGAAATTTGCTTCTCTTCAGACCTGAGCTACTCATTTCAGGACGGTAACTACAGCTGCTCATGAAATCGGCAGCGATCCATTTAAGTTTAATACTTGATGAATGTCTTTATCGTAGTGTTCTTGTTTTGTATTTTAAGTAATTCGATGTGTAAATGATGTAACCGTGACTACGGTAAGCTTAGATATGGCGAGCACTTGCGTGTGTTGTTTTTCATGTTTTAGCTCGTAATTTTGTAGTTATTGATATTCGCCTCTAAAAATTATACTAAAACAAGAATTTCCATCATCTTACCTTTTGTTAGCCTGTTCCGGGCTCTCGGTTAGTGGGGACGAGCGAAATAGCGGGCGAAGCGAAAATGTGCGAGCGCCCGCGAGCGCAGGAAGAATGAGGGGAGACTGGGGGCAGGAAAGGAAGCAGAACCTGTAATTGGACGAAGCCGTAAATACTTTTAGTAAATAATGGTACTGGTTAAAAATGAATCCTTACTACTCTTAACTCAATTAAAGCTTTGTTGTGAGGTTGTCTCAGCAAATTGATGTTATATCATACAGAGGAACACGGGAGATCAGAAATGAAGATGCTTTCCATAGGACGTTTCCATTTTTCATTTGGCTTCTAAGAGACGTCTTGACTGAACTCCCAGACGATTGCAAGAACATCAAAGAGTATTTCTTGAAGAGAGTAAGAATGACATCCCCTTCTAAGATTTTGGGATTGATGTTAGTCAGTCCTCGACCTCTCTTCTCACTTTTTTACTTCCGGTTGGCGCCGAGCTAGGGAACCTTTCTATCTTTGACCAAGGTCATGGCATACTAAGGAAAACTAAATACATTATTTGACGTAATATATCAAAAACGAGTGCGAGTGTTTCCTCAAAACAATAAAAGCACTCGGCCTGCGGCCTCGTGCTTTCATACGTTTCTTGGTGTTTGGAACCCCGAATGAAACACGAGGCACGAGTTTTTGATATGGCCGTCTAAAAAAAACCCTTTAAAAAGCAAGCACTAATTAGTAGTAGTTGACCATTTGTTTTCCAGTTCTTAATTTACGGTTACCAAATGTAGTAGTAAAGAAAATTTAAGGCGTCAGCTATTGGTCGTGTTTTAGATTTTCAGGCCAGATACATCACAAAAGGATCACACCCAAGAAAAAATTGCTAAAGGCATCATGCACTACTTTTCTGGATTCGATGCCTTTTATCTTCCACCACCTGCATTCAACAAAGACGTAATGAAAGACATCAGACGGAACAAAGATCGTATGAACCCAGAATTCTTCGCTGGAGTAGAGCAGTTTAAAGAGTTACTGAAGTCCAACATGGGTCCAAAGAAAAGCTGTAACGAAGGAGAGTATGTCACCGGAGAAGGTAAACAACCCATAAATGAAAACTCACTGTGTGATTTGCCGGGTTGCGAACTTGTCCTCAATCGCTTTGGAGGCGATTGGACAGACAAGTTGGTCAATGTATGAGTCATAGCCGGCCATATATATATTGACGGAGTAAAAAAAGTTGGCTTTGACGGAATGGTTTTTAAAAAACAATCAAAAGATAATTCGGACTTTTTCGAAACATATTTCAGTGGAGTACCATACAGCAGTAAACAAGCAACATGACACATTCATTTTTAAAATAATGCATAGTCTGTTATAACGCCATTATCATTATCAGTTTATTTTAAAGCAGCCATATGAAAAAGTCTGAAATATTTTTATAAAGTGAAACCTCGGTTTAACGGACTTTCTCGGTTCCGAAATTTGGTTCGTGATATTTAACAATTATTCCGCGAAATCGAGTCGTACATTAACTCATAACCAACGAGGCATAGCCGAGTTGGCTATGAGTTAATGTACGACTCGATTGAGTGGAATAATTGTTTTATAATATACTCACCACAGGATATTGCAATTAAAAATTACTGGGGAAAGAACGGAAGGAAAAAACAGAGGAAAATGGGATATTTATCGTAATTAGTGGGATTCCCAAATAAGATAGTAATGGTACAAATAAACAATAGCCTCCATTTGGCGAGGAAATATGCTCGGATATTTGTCCGCGGACATTATCTGTTCCGAGAAGCGAACAGTTTTCCGAGAGCGAAGCTCGAGGAAAACTGTGAGCTTCGAGGAACAGATAATGTCCAAGGACAACTATCCGAGCATATTTTTGAAGCCAAATGGAGGCTATTGTAGTTATTATCCTTCAAATATTTTTTCACTAGGCCGCTCTGTTTGCCGTGGAAGATCTCGGTCGGCCAAGCTGTTAAACATCAAAATAATTATGTTGGCGTTCAAAAATATTTCTAGTCTGTTCAAAACAATCAGTTTTATTTAATTTAGCAATTTCAGTTTGCGACGAAAACTGAACCTGCGAACGTGAAACGCAAATTTTCAAAACTGGGGAATATCACTTGGGGAATATCACCCGGATATTCCCCAGTTTTGGCTGCGTCACGTGACGTGTTTAGACCAATCGCGCGCGAGAAAAAATTTTGATGGATTATAATGCCTCATATGCCTTGAGTAGGCAACCAATCAGATTGTCCAAAATCGCAATATCCTGTGGTGAGTATATTATAACAGCTGATATTCGTTATTCGTGTATTTCGAACATGCATCATGTCAGTTTTTTATAGTACGGCCAAAAATGTTTCCTTTCTGGTATGCAACTGATGAGATGATTTCCGAACAGCCGCCGTGTTGGATTTCTTGATTTTTCAAATACATGTACGTCAGACAACCACTAAAAACCTTTATGACTCAAAAATAATTAAAACCAAAATGATCTAAAATGGCAAAAGTTATTGCAAGAAAGTTATTTTTTTCATTAAAAAGACAGAAAAATTCCAAATTTGGAAAAACATACTTGTCAAAATATGGTAATCATGGTAACAGAAAGTTCCGTAAACAATGACATATCACACCAAATTTTTCCCAGATGAAGTTTAGGTAAAGTAGAAAAGTTTGGCGGCTTTTAATTTAACATTAAAAAAAGTTATATACGGTTAAAGCCCTGGCGGGCAGATTTCGCCCCCCCCCCCGGTCTGAATAGGGTTAAGAAAGTGAAGAGAAATTAGCACACAGCTGCTAACTACCTAACTTTCCTAACTCTTCTATCGTGTTATTACAATTTCTCCACATAGCAGGCCCAAAAATTATTACTCAATAAATTCAACTCAATAGGACTAGCGACTTTGACGAAGTCATATGTCGATGCTATCAACGATCCTCGTAGTATTCCCAATGTGCCAGCAGCTTGGGAAACGCATGTGCAGGAAAAATGCCAGGAGGCCAAGAGAAAAGCGCTGATAGCTTATGACAAGGAAATGAAGTCAACACTCTCAATGTTGCCCTACGATGGAGAAAAAATCTTGACAAGTCATGAATTTGCTACTGCAGGGAGCACGACCATATTTAAAGAAGAAACCGAATGGATTACCTCTGACAATACCAAAATGTATGCCAAAGAGCTTCAGGTGAGAATAGTGGCATAATATTTTGAATTATTTAATTGGGTTCGAAATTCAACGTCGAACTACACATTGAATAAGTGAAATTATAAAAAAAATGATCATATAACGCGCACTCTGATTGGTTGTTGTTTTGCATGAGGCTATGTAACACAGTTGTGACGGCCGCTTCTTGTTTTTTTACAAAGCCTAATGGAAACACTCGAAAAAGTTAAGGAGAATTCGGAAGTACTATAATGTAAACCCTCGCCCGCTGCTCAGGTTTAATATTAACTTTCGAATTCTCACATAAATTCTCGAGTGTTTGCTTTAGGTCGATGTTAACACACGCACCATATTTATTTCAGTCTAAAATATCACCATTCCTTTAGACCCCGATAGCTATCCTCGGCCTTTGATTGAATAGTCTGCATGCACGAAAGAATGGTCACACTTTTGGGCTCCTTTCTGTAAACTTCAAGTGAAAATGTTTCCTTTATCCTCGGATCTCTTTTTAATTAACAGGACGAAGAAATTAAAAGGCTGGGAAGTTGGAAAAGCAAAAATGATAGATTGACCAAAGTAACCTGTGAGCAACTTCTGGAAAAACTTAAGCGAGAGCATTTCGATCCAGTCCTTAGAAGGCTTCTAGAAGCAGGAGGAACGAATGTATCGTACAGGGCAATAGACAATGGCTGTTCAAAAATCGAAGAGGAATACAAAACCCGAGCTGTAGGGGCCCAGAATGTCCGTGCTGAAGTGTTCTATGAATTTCACAAGGTATCTGTAATCGGTCAAACGATAATTTGCAGAAGGAAAAAAAAAGAGTCAGGTAGACTTTGTTTTAACTTCAGGTTATACATTGTAAAATTAACGCTCTACTTTACGCATTAGTTGTTCGTTGTGTAGATTTCTCTTCTGTTCCCTTAACCCTTGGGTATCTTTATTTACTGATATTAGCTCGCTGAACGCTGTAAAGGAATAAAACCCAGGGACCTCAAATACTCGTTTTCCCCCTAGCAAACAGGGGCCACATGAGGCATGACCTTACGAGCCTGGATAAACCACCCTGCGTCTGCCCATGGGTCATTTCTCGAAAGTCTCGATGCTCTGTGTGCCATTTTGATCGATGATAGTGTGCTTCTAGGAGCATCGTAATGTGTTATTTGCGTGTCGTTGGTAATCAAACTGTCATGCATGGGGTTTAACTTGCATATCCGCAGATTCTTGAGATATTTGATTATTTGACTGAGTTTCCGTTCAGTTGGCTGTTGTCGTTCTCTGTTTTACGTAGTCTCTTGTTATCGAGTTCACCATTGTACGAACTAACTCCAGTTAGGTACTTTTCCTCCACGTACCCTGGCGCACACTCGTCCTTTTCTAATTAAGTTGTGGATACAATTTACGTGCCAAGTATTTCTTTATGCACATCATTATTTGAATTTTGTCACAAGAGTTTCTATAATCCACAATTCTTAGAGTCGCTAATTAGAGTTCATCGTTTTATCTGATCTTTTCCTAATTTCCATACAAATTTAAAGAGAACTGAGTCGATTTTCTTGGCAATTCCTCCCGTTACTGCGTGCAAACGTCTCCTATTTCTGTGACGTAAGCCATTGTTACCCAGAGGCCCTGGCGACTTGCCATGTGCTCTCTATGTTGCTCGACTGAATTAAACTACTTGCTGTTGTGTTCAGTTCCTCGAACTTGCTCTGTTATTTAGCTAACACCACATGGTTAAAGAACACGATGAGCATAGGTAGAAACTCTGCACAAGCTACAAGAGGCTAACCTTACCCTGAATGAGGAAAAGTGCGAGTTCACTAAGCCATCAGTACAATTCCTGGGCACCATTATCAATTCCGAGGGCGTACAAGTCAACACCAAGAAAGTCGAAGCTATAAAGGAGATGGCAGCTCCTAAAGACTAATCAGAACTAAAAAGGTTCCTCGGCATGGTTAATCAACTGAGCAAATTTCAGCCCCATGTAGCCGAGTTCACCAAACCACTAAGAGACCTCCTGAGTACCAAGAACCACTGGACACGGGGTGAAGCCCAGCAGCAGGCCTTTTCCTCTATCATAAAGAGCCTCACTTCCACCCCTACCCTTGCCTACTACGACGCAAGCCGTCAGACGACACTTTTTACAGACGCTTCATCCTACGGCCTTGGAGCTGTTCTAATGCAAAAACAAGATGATGACCAATGGCGTTCTGTTGCTTATGCCTCGAGAGCCATGAGCCCTACTGAACAACGTTATGCCCAGATCGAGAAAGAGATGTTGGGCATAACACGGGCAAGTGAACGCTTTTCAGATTACCTCATTGGACTCAAGTGTCACATCGAGACAGACCACAAGCCTCTGGTACCTCTACTGAGCACTAAGAACCCCGACGAACTTCCAGCCAGGGTACAGCGTTTCCGGATGCGTATGATGCGATTTTCCTACAGCATCTCACATGTACCTGGGAAAGCCCTCTACACCGCCGACACACTGTCCCGTGAGCCTATTGTAAGACCCCTGAACCAGAAAGAAGAGAAGTTGGAGAGTGACGTTAAGGCCTATGTTGACTCGATTATCAGATACCTACCTGCAACGGAGGATCGACTAGAAGAGTTGAGATGCCACCAACAAGAAGACGAAGTTACCAAGCAGATAATGGAGTATTCCTCAAAGGGATGGCCTGAGAGATCACAACTCCCTGGAGCACTGAAACCGTACTGGCCAGAGAGAACCAACCTGACAATACAGCAAGGCTTACTGATGAAGGACAACCGACTTGTTATCCCAGTGTCCCTGCGATTAGATATCCTGGATAGAATCCATGAAGCCCACCAAGGCGTTGCTAAATGCAGAGAGAGAGCAAGAACCTCATTATGGTGGCCAGGTCTGAGCAAGCAGCTCGAGGATGTAGTAAAGAAATGCCCAACTTGCATCAAACAACATGTTAATGCAGCTGAGCCAGCGATTCCTTCTGAACTCCCTGACCGACCGTGGCAGAAAGTTGCTGCCGACTTATTTGAACTGAAAGGTCAACACTTTCTTCTTGTCATTGACTACTTCTCGCGATATGTTGAGGTAGCCAAGCTGTCCTGCACTACTCCACCGGACATAGCAGTACACCTCAAGTCCATGTTTGCAAGACACGGTATCCCGGACCAGCTAGTGTCGGACAATGGCCCACAGTTCTCAGCAAACACATTCTCTAAGTTCAAAGAAGAGTTTGGATTCACACACATTACGACAAGTCCCAAATTTCCCTAAGCAAATGGCGAGGTGGAGCGTGCTGTTCAGACAGTGAAAAACCTGCTAAAGAAGGCATCTGACCCGTATAAAGCCTTGATGGCATACCGTGCCACTCCCCTTGAAAGCGGCCTCAGCCCAGCTGAACTTCTGATGGGAAGAAAAATCCGTACTACAGTCCCTATCCTACCGACCCAACTAGAACCTAGTTGGCCTTATTTGGAGCAGTTCAGGGAGAAGGATTTGACACTGAAAGCCAGACAGAAGAAGAAGTTCGATAGACGACACTCTGCTAAGAGCCTCCCAGACCTCCTGCCAGGAGATCCTGTTTGGTTACCCAGCCAAAAGGTTGAGGGAATGGTGGTTGACAAAGCCGGCACTCCCGGGTCCTACACCATCGCAACACCAAATGGCCAGTTGAGGAGAAATAGGCGTCACCTGAACCCTCTCCGGAAACACCCAGCGAAACCGACAATACACCTTGTGGAGCAGCTTCACCCTGTGGCAGGACCGACAGCCCAGTGCACACCCCGCCACCTGTTGACCCAAGGAGAAGCACCCGATGCGGCGAGAGATAAGAGTCCCAGAACGATTCAGGGAATAGCGAACCCTGAACTTTTTATTTAGCATTTGACTTTATTATTACTTATTTGTTGCAGTTGTCACAAAACCTAGTGATCCATTGAACTGATAGAACCTCCCTGAACTTTTGGAGGACTGTTTGTTGTTTGCTTAGGATAGTATGCATTTGACTTAGAAGGGAAATGTGACGTAAGCCATTGTTACCCAGAGGCCCTTGCGACTTGCCATGTGCTCTCTATGTTGCTCGACTGAATTAAACTACTTGTTGTTGTGTTCAGTTCCTCGAACTTGCTCTGTTATTTAGCTAACACTACAATTTCCTGGCTGGGAGGCTTGAAACATAAATTTTGGAATCGCAAGGGTCTTTGATTTAACGCAATTCTACCAAGTAAAGTTAGTGAAAGTTTCTAAATGGCCAGCCATGCATTAATTGATTGATTGATTGATTGATAAATGTGGATATACTTTTAAATTAATGTTACCTTCTACCAGTCCTAAGTAAAAAAATATTCCCATAGTTTTGTTTTGGCTTGTTGATATTTTCCTTTTCGTCCTTGTCGATCTTGTCGTCTCGTGTGAAGTTGTTTCACTCACGTAGTTAGCGGAAAGCAGCACAAATCGCTCCTTATGTAGGAGTTGGGTCATTGTCAGTACAGTCAGTTCACTTAGGATGAATTTTTGTTTTGATGAAGCTAATAGGGGAAAAAGAGTTCACTAGGTAAGTGAAACAGTTTGTATCTGTGTAACAAATAAAAGGTACTTACTTTGGTATATCCCATTCCCTTTTCTGTAGCGCTTGGAAGCTGAGAAGGAACAGTACAAGGAGATTCTCAAGAAATTGAAAGATTACAATGAAAATCTGTCTAAAGAACGCCTCGAAAAAGCAAGGATAGATAGTGAAGCACGAGAGCAAAGGGTATGTATATGGAGATTACATTACTTACACCCTCTAGCACAGCTGGTCATCACTGACTTTTGAAAACGTATTTTCTTACGATTGATAAGTTTTTTAAATTTTGATTTATAATCTTTACCGGCAAAACAAACAATTTAAACAAATGTTTAAACAAAACAAACAGTTCAAACAAAACAAATAATTATCGTTTTAGACTCGTTTATATTTTCTCGACCACAAAAATGGCGCCCAAAGAAATTGTAGTGACAGTCAGCGAATTGGTTCCCAGCCAAAACCCAATGACTTCCAAAAGCTGTTTTTTTTTTAAATTTTAAACAGTTCTGCTTATTATCGTCCTCCTTGTAAATTTATAGAATGACACAACGTGACACTTCTGAGTTTCGAAGACCCAAAGTTTGACATGGCATTCGATATTTTAAATTGCCACAACGGATTTTGTATTTCTGTTCATAGTTAATAGAGGGAAATGGTTATGACGCCAGGCAAAGTTCTTTGTTATATGTTTTTGTTCGCTGTTTTGGCCTTGACCGTGCTCAAAAACCTGACAAAATACAATAGGCGGTTACTGTGTTCAAGCAAACATTGCGATTACGTAATTCAACCATCGCAAAACAAAGATTGTGCACGGTCATGGACCTTCCAACTTACATCTTGGCCTCTTTCTTTGCTCCTTTGAAGTTTTCCGGGCTTCATAACCATTTCCCTCTATTGACTATGTTCTGTCAGTTTACAATGTGACTGAAATGTACAATATTTCAATCGGGCATCTTGTTTATTGATGTTACATGTCGATAGAGCGAACGATACAATAGCATTATACTAAGGCATCACAGATCTGAAAAACCTAAGTACAGTCTAAACTTCTCAGTAAGGGACTTGTCACAAATTAGCAGGGGGAGGGGGGGTTGGAGATTTTAAATTGAGCGTTGGAAAATTTTGTGACCCTCCCTAGCAATTGGAATGAAATTACCTGACCCTCCTCTTGGGCTTGGCCTAAAATACCATGACCCCCCCCCCTGCACAGCTAATATCTCCCATACTGTGACACAAGTGTGAGCATTTTTAAACTGAAGCAAAAATGAAAAACCCTTCCCTACTGATACTACCTACCCCTATGAACAGTATTGGGGGGGGGGGGGGGGTGTATAAGTATGCAGAAGGCGCAATCTCTGGTACGGCGATGGCGCAAGTTTTTAAGTAGGGAAATTGTGAAAAATTAGGTTGTCTGAGACTGCATTCGTGTGTTTTGAAGGCAGTTTGATATGAAACCAGGCAGCCAAAGGCGAACGTAAAAACATGAATATTTCTGGAACTTTTTAATTTTGCAAACAGAATCTTTATGGTATATCCATGAGCGTAAATTTATGTGACCCTCCCCTTTTTCGCTGCCTATTTTTTCATGACCCTCCCTTTTTAGGGGCTCAAAAAGTTATGACCCTCCCCCATTTTCCACCCCCCCCCTACCCCCCTGCTAATTTGTGACAAGTCCCTAACAAAACAAACTAAAATGAAGTAGACAGGGTAGCCTCCTACGCAGACGCTTGCGTGACGAACCCAAAGAGCGTCTGCGTAGGAGGCTAGTAGACAGGGATGCCTTTGAATGGTTCTTGAATAACTTACAAACTGTTATGTAAATAGTGTTAGTAATCCCAGAGGATTATTTAATAGGGGCGGGCAACTCGTTTATTGATGCCCGCGTTCGAAAATGAAGAAAGAGAACAATGAACTAAGCAAGTAGGCTTCTAGCTAGATACGGAAAGTATAGATTCAACCTTATTTTTAACGTAACCATAGTTAGCTCTATCTGTCTTCCACCTGCCGTAACCCTTGAAAAGACGATCACTAGCAACGGCATTAGCGGCAGCAGAAGAGCCACAAGTTGAGAAACTATGTAAACTAAACAATTTTTAGGATACCCTAAATCAGCGAATTGTTGTAGAATTATTTCCCTAGGATGTTCTCCTCGACAACGTCCGCCATTTTGGAAACTCGGGAAAACCCGACAAATCTAAAACTGGTGCCCGGGCTTTTGCATCATGGAGTGTCCGCTCCAACCAACGCGTTTCTTCGCCCTCTCTCTTTCCGCCCTGGATACGAATGCGAACGTTTCGTGTTCGTATTCTTTAGGGTTCACTTTACTTTCATTTATCCTTTTCTGACAGATATTCATCCATGTTGTGTAGCTTCAGTTCTGGCATTCTTTTTAAAATTTTCAACAACATTTTGGTTCGTAAAAGCAATCCGACTGGCTAGCTTTCGCAGTGAAGTGATATCTGATCATTCACTGCAATAAAGTGGTATGTAATAAAACATATTTCAATATAGTTATATTTTATTTTATACAGGAAAACGCCCAATACCTGCGGAAACAACAGGAAATTCAAGAGAGAAAGGTAATATTAAAGTGTATATGACAGATATTTTTTTATTTGCTTGATCGAATCTACATAGGATCCTGATATGAACGATCTGCGTGCTAAAAATCCATTCGATTTCAAAGTCGCTCGCCGCTTCGCGAGTTGCTGCCCGCTTCGCCCCTCAAGAACAGTCCTCGAAAAGGGAAAAACTCAAGATAAACTAACGAGAACTACATGTACAAGCGAATTTTAAAAAGCTTATTACAAATCGGTTCAACTCATTTCGATTCAAACAGCGCAATTGTGAAAACAAACAATGTTATTTTTACACACGCATACACGCGCATTTCCAGCTTGTCCGGGCTCCGAAATTCACGTTCTTTCAGAATGAGAAATTATATCGCTGTCGTTATCTGCTAGCGGTATACATTTACTCTTGAAGCCACTCATCGTAAGGACCTTCTGGGTCTGAGTTGTCTGCTGCTGCTTCTATAAACCTGTATAAACTCATCGCACTCAACTTCATCAACAGTCGAAGAAACACTGAATTATGCGTCTGATCGCTCAGAATCGCTCCCAAACTCAAAATCATCCGTAGACATAACTTTGTGTAGGTTTTGACGGTTCTAGACAAAATTTGAACTAAAATATATATCTGGTTATACACACTACAAGCCACGAAACTCCTCGCTGTCTTTGCGTGGTTGTCGAAGGCGTTCTGGTTTTGACGTCACGACCGACTCGGTCCAGGACTCCACCTCGCTCGGCTTTTTACCTAACCGGAAATGAAATTTCATGTCTTTAGACGGCTAAAACGCGGTGAAGAAAAGCGATATGGAATTTTTTTTTTCGATGTTCATATCAGGATCCTATGTAGATTCGATCAAGCAAATAAAAAAATATCTGTCATATACACTTTAATAGTTATTTGAACAATACAATAATTAATTACGAAAATAGAAAATATCTTTCAGAACATCTTGGTGACTCACATGACCAGAAGAGAAAAATGTCCTAACAGAAAGAAAAAGAAAAAGCCGTTTAATCTGACGGTGTAGTTATTTAAATCAAAAGTGAGTTAAAGGTCGACGCGCGCGATGCTTCGTCCTTACTCGAACACAAAAAGCACTGAGGAACGCTTGCCAGCAGACCCCACGATTCTGAAAAACGCCCACCGATTTTTCACGGTTGATTTCATTCGTTGATTGACAGCTTGTCAACAAATTAGCCAATAACAGATTACCGGATGTAAAATTATACTTCGGTTCAAAATAAAATGCCAAAAATGCTCCAAAGCTGTCCGCGACAGTTGGAAACTCCAAGCGATCGCTGCAGAGTTTGTCGGTGTAATTTCGAAGTAAAATTTGGAACTGCATCTCAGCCAGGGAAACCTGGTTATATTTCTTCGGAAAATCTTCAAACCATCGAAAAGAAACGGATAAATCCTTGCCGATACTTGGAGAGCGGTGCAGTCGAAGTTGTTGATTTCAGACATGTATAAATCCTTGCGCTCGCAAAATTAGAAATTCAATGTGGACACTATCAGAGCTGAGCCGCAGCTAGCGGGGCTCGCTTTTACGTTGAAAACAGAACAAGAAAGGGCAAATGCGCCATCTTTTTAACGGAAAAGATGCCACGGCCGTATTACCAACAGGATTCGGCAAGAGTTTAATTTTTCAGTTGTTTGTTTTGATGTGCGGAGTGCGAAGTAAAAAAAGCGGTAAAAGGCAAGCAGTGGGCAAGGAGGAACAGGCTTCTCTAGTATAATTGTTATTTCTCCATTGCAAAGTATAATTCTTGATCAAGTAGTAGAGGTGAATTCTATGGGATTTGAACGAAAAACTGGACTGCTTGGACGATATACACCAAGGGAAATTCAACATTGTTTACGCGTCGACAGTTGGAAGCTAAAGCGACTCTGCTCGCAGGGTAGTTGGAAACCGCCATGGATAAGCGTTTTATCAATTCATTAATATAATAAGATTCCTTATTTAACGAAAATTTGGCTGCGTATATTGTCGACGAAAGCCGTCATACCGTGAAAACCTGGACGGAGCTGAGGGAAGCTTGTTCCCCGCTGTTTAAAATTGTATTTAAAAATAAACATGGTTTGCCCTGTGAATTGCTCTGTGAATTTATACTATTGATATTAGTAGTAAGTTGTGATACTACAATATTTTAATAAAGTAGATAACATGAAACCTGGTGTCGTTTCTGTCTGTCTTCAGAAGTTCAGCGCCATTTGAATGAACGAGTTCGTATAGAACTTCGAACACGATTCAAAATCTTCCACGACATCTTCCATTTTGATCTTTTACTTTGACCTCAAGTCACGCTCGAAGTATTTGACTGTCAAACTTGTTAATCAACGTGACCACGCCGCACCAATCAGAAGCCCCGTTCGCCCACGAACGGGTTTTTCAGAATCGTGGGGTCTGCTGGCAAGCGTTCCCTCAGCGCCCAATACCCTCCCCACCCCCTCCCCCCTCTCCGTCTTTTTTGCTCTCGCCCCAATTTTCGTGCGGCCAAAATGCAGAAAAAGCTCTTCGATCGCGGAAAAAGCTCTTCGTTCGTACAGGAACGCTTGCTTCGCAGGCTACTATACATATATAGCTATATATGTATTTTTAGCAGCATTGGACAAGTAGAAGAAAACAACATTTTTACTACTATACCTACGCGCTTATTTCCATCAATGATTCTAATTTGTTCGCTTTTTTCTGTTTCCTTGTTTCTTCTGGCCCCAGTTTAAGGATGTTGAGGAGAAGAAGAGGAAAGAGCTACTTGATAAAATAAATGAGCTTCAAATTAACGAGAGCATTCTTTATGGTAAAATCCATGACATGAAAATGGCGGGAATGGAAGAGCAGATCAGCACATTGAAAGATCAAGTTGGTGAAGCTAGGAACGAAACTCGCCAGAGGCAAAGCCAACTTCAAGATTTGACGAGCGAAGTTGCACGGTTGGTTGAAGAAAGGAGACGAGAACAGCGACCTTTGTGGAAAAAATTTTTCAGGATTGGTAATTAAAGAAAAGTGACCTTAGTGGAAAGAACTGCTCGGAATATATAGGCAAAGGAAGCCTGTTGTAAGTCATTCGTTCAGAAATATAATTTAAACGGACCGACCGTATTTCATCTATTTAGCCCCCTGCCGCTATTAAGAGGCAGTCCGCGTAAGAACCGACCGGTCAATTTTCGGCGGTAAATGGATTTCTTTCATTTTCTCCACAGAAGTAGAACATCATGTTTAAAGTACAAAAATCATATCATTTTGGCTTCGTTCTTTTTAAAACTTTCGTTTGGCCGTTTGGCCCGAAGCGACCATAGATTATGCAAATTAGTCGTTCGGAACATCCATTTTTACCTTAAACTCGAAGTACCGTATAATAATGTAGATTTAACACAGTGAGCTAATGTTTACGTCGTTAGTCACATTAGTAATAAAGTTTGTTTTAAGCGTTAAATTAACTTGTTCCAGTTCGTACAAAATTAGTTATGATTTTTTCGTACACGCACCTATTGGTGCCACAACCTCCATTGGCAAAGTGTCTCGATAAAAATACATAATTTCTCAAAAGTGGGACCTGCTCAGAAATCAATTCACCAATATTTTATCAGACCAAGGTCTGGTCTACAAATAACTAAGATCTAGGAGTAAATGGTGGTGATGGAAGGGGGGCTGGGCTAGGGAGTTGTACTGTCATTCCTGCGTTATTTTCTTTGGCTAGCCCGGCCCCGTTCTGAACAATTTCGTCCTGTTGGCACATCTTTTTAGATCCTTTTAGAAGATAGAGTATCCTGCGAGCAGGCTAGGGCCCGAAACGTGAGCAGGCTCTTCTCCCTCATTCTTTTTGCCACCGACTGTTTTGACCGTTGGCAACATTGCTTGAGATTTGAGGACAAATTTCACTCTTTTGTAACAATATTATAGAAAGCAGAATTTGTTAACATGCCTAAAGCGTCTTGTGTAGAGGATTTCACCGGTCGTGATCCGTTCATCTATCGCTGCAGTATATGGAATCTTCGTTACAGGATTCACTGAGAAATTGATGTAAGTATACAAATTGAAACTGTAACTTAATTCATGATGATTAGTGTTAAAGACAGACAAAGCACAATTTATTTATCCTTAAAAATTTAACACATTGGTCATCCTACAAAGTTTCGACGATAATTCAGTCATGTTAGAGCGGAGACGAGTGTAAACAAGCCGAGACGAAAATTAACGTGATCGCCGGAACATTCCGGCAAGAACGCTGGTGGTTTGTTTGGCAAATAATACGATTCTCAGACTGAAAGGATCGAGAAAGATTGAAACTTCAAGCGTTTAGAAACCTTTTTGTAGGTAATTTATTGATATTCTTTGATTAATTTCCTTTCTAAAGCTCGGAGCGAACAAAAAACTACCGAAACTTGTTGTTTCGTTAATCGATCGAGCACAAAGTGAGTCGTAAACGAAAATAGCTTCCACGATAAAGTCTCTCTGCAAAACAATTTTTACGGGCCACCTATAATATTTTGCAAGTGATTAAAAGAATGGTCCAGCTTTAATGTGGTATTGTTTTTGTGCCTAAAAATCATATACCAGACCGCATTTGACAAATGCGAAGTTTGTCAATATTTGCCCTCTCGTTTAGACGCTGGAGATAGGTCTGTTGTCGAAGATCAAAAGTTTTAGAAAACGAAACAAATGCAAAAAATATTTAGTGCAGAATAAAGTTTAGGAGATACTTAAGAGAGTATTTCTACTAAAATCAGACATAGTGCGGCAAAGCTGAAAAAATAGAATTCGCTATCCTTTTGCATACAGGTAGTCCATAGTAAGAGTACAAACGCTATGTAGTTTTTTTCTTGAAATATTTCTATATTTCCGAGAAAAACCGAATTTTCGATGTCACCTCCAGACTCGATTCAGCGAGTCCAAACTGGTTGAAAATCGACCATTTTCACTCGGCGCTCCTGACGAAACTACCCACCCTATAGAAAATTCAATACCACCAACGTATTGCATGACTTTTCATTGTCTAGAGAACACAATTTCAGAAGTATAGGATTTTTCTAATTATTGAACGGTACACAAAACCAGAGTATTCTCCAATGTTATGATAGTCAGTTGGTCAAAAGAATTGCCATTTTAACCATGTGCCATATCTCAGAATCCCATAAAATTAAGGATTTAAACTGTGGAAAGAAAGATCTTCCAATATATATAAAGTTTAGTTTGGGCAAATGATTTCGCACTTCTCAAAACATTCTTCAATATAGTACACAGAAGGCGTGAAATCACGCCAGTTGTCGAATGCGTGACCAAACGTAAACTACCGTACGTGTGAATAAAATTACTTCAATTCGAAATACCAGCATTACCAAAGTATTAAACGACGTAAATATGCTCACCTTTGCTCGGTTGTAATATCCTGATTGTTGCAGAATGTTGCTTTAATTTCCTGACATTTGTTCAATGACGTTCCTTGAGGTTTGAGTGACGAGTACGCATCCGAATTTGAAGATGAACGCAAAACGGCTCAATAGTATACTATCAAGTTCCTGTGCACATGTATATTTGTGCTACTCAGGTTTTTCAATAGAATTGTTTAGCCAGCTTCCAAGCAGTATCCACCAAAACGACAGTCATTAAGCCACTTCGAGTGTCCGTTAAATAAAAACCGAAAGCGGGTAATTTGCATATTGGCCGGCACAAGCGTGACGTGACAACTTTTTGTTGCATGTCGAGGATCGGATTACATGTAAGCTATTTAAAACTTTGCGCTTTTGTCGGAAACAAAAAAAAACGTTTAGCGATCAAAGTATTTTGTTTGCGTACGAACACAAAGGTAAAACTTATGTTTTGTTACCTCCTCAGTAATATTGATAATAAATTTCATTATGATGTTCATGTTTTCTGCATGATACTAACTCGATTTACAAAATTAAATTAACGAAATGTTTACCAAATAAAGTAACGAGGTTTTTTCCCACGGAAAATATATATGAATCACCCGATCGGACGTGGAGTTCATTCAGATGATGGGTTGAACTATTGGCGAAAACATGGAAGTTTCTTGTTCTTTTAAGTCAATAGTTGGCAGCCCTTGTTCACTTGATCGACGAGACAAAAATAGATTAATTGATGAAGTTCCTTTACTGTCCTGCGATAAAGATATAGAGAGCCATAAGTCTGTTTGGTCTTTTGCTGGTGTAGAAAGCGAGAAGGAACTTATTTTTGCTCGAGCAGGTATTTTTTCACCGCGCAGCCAAAGGATGTTACAAGCAGTCTAACTATTTGTCCTTTTCAGAGTATAAAACATAGAAAAGCGTGTTTTATCGTTTCGCGCGCGTAAATCTATATTTTAAAGCACATAAAGAAGCCAAAACCATGTATTATACTGTCATAAAACACTACGGGAATTTGAGAACACTTGAGAAATTTAGAAAACACTTCGCCTGCGGCTCGTGTTTTCTAAACTTCTCTCGTGTTCTCAAATTCCCGTCGTGTTTTATGACAGTATAATACATGGTTTTGGCTTCTTTATTTGTCAATTATGGGTGGATATTACTTTATATTACTCGATTTTTCGCGGTAGGGTGAGAGGGCGCGACACGTGTTTCCTGCCCCCACCCCCACGTACAAAAAATGTGGTCACGCATGCATTCAGTCAATATGCAAATTACGCATCTTTTCAACAAGCACGAAACGAGTAACGACATGGAGAACTTTCAAAACCTTCAAACCGGATACTCGAAGCCGGAGGTGGCTTGTGGCTGTGGTTTTAGCGGTACTAGATATCGAAGAACACAAGCAGCACAAATTGAATATACACATATGATATGTAGAGGAAATTCGTTGTGTTGATCCGATGGTGCGTATGTGTCCTATGCCCCGGGTCAGAACGCCATTGGAAAATTGTCAAGAAAAAGAACATTCTACAACGGTCAGGATATCATAATCGAGCAAAGGTGAGCATATGTACGTTGTTTAATTCTTAGGTAATGCTGGTATTTCGAATTGAAGTAATTTTTATTCACACGTACGGTAGTTTACGTTTGGTCACGCATTCGACAACTGGCGTGATTTCACGCCTTCTGTGTACTATTTTGAAGAATTTTTTGAGAAGTGCGAAATCATTTGCCCAAACTAAACTTTATATATACTGGAAGATCTTTCTTTCCACAGTTTAAATCCTTAATTTTATGGGATTCTGAGATATGGCACATGGTTAAAATGGCAATTATTTTGACCAACTGACTATCATAACATTGGAGGATACTCTGGTTTTGTGTACCGTTCAATAATTAGAAAAATCCTATACTTCTGAAATTGTGTTCTCTAGACAATGAAAAGTCATGCAATACGTTGGTAGTATTAAATTTTCTATAGGGTCGATAGTTTCGTCAGGAGCGCCGAGTGAAAATGGTCGATTTTCAACCCAGTTTGGACTCGCTGAATCGTAGTCTCCTACGCAGCCGTTATTTGTGACGACACAAATAACGGCTGCGTAGGAGACTAGCTGAATCGAGTCTGGAGGCGAAATCGAAAATTTCGTTTTTCTCGGAAATACAAAAAGATTTCAAGAAAAAAAACTACATAGCGTTTGTGTTCTTACTAAGGACTACCTATATGCAAAAGGATAGCGAATTTGAGTTTTTAAGCTTTGCCGCGGAAATACGATTTTGTCTGATAATTGTGGAAATCTTCTCTTAAACACACTGTGCAAAGGGTATGTTAAGGACATCGTTTGATTAGTTGACACGAGCGTGTTGAACATATCCCAAATTTCATCCATCATGGCCGCTGCAGGAAGCTCGATATGCAAATTTCAACTTTTCTAAATTTTGAAAAAAGTAAAAGAATACCGAAACTTTTAATGTCTTTTCGAAAATAGTTCACTTTAAGGGTTCTTTGGATCAAATAAAAAGAACTTCGAAATTTTGGTCCTGTCCGCCGATTCTCGAGATTTTCAGGGATCCTCTCTTAACTGTAAGGACTGTCACTCTTTAGAAAGTCTAAGCAATGAAGGAGGGAGCAAACCTACCTATCACATTCCCAAAACGGACCTCACCATGTTTAAAGTATTCAGGTGCAACCAGCCCTTATGTCTTTTAATTGACGGGTCCAGGAGCCCATGACGGGTCAAAATATGCCTATGGTCCGTTAAAGAAGAAACGATGCTACTTCAATATATATACGGTACAAAATGTTTTAGAAATTTCAGTAAAGCGAGCGGCTTCTATTCTCTCTCCCATTCAATGCTGTTGCGAAAAAATTGGAAAATATATTGGCATAATGTGATATTATAAAGCATCATAAATTAAAGAGAACTTCAAGGTCGCATGTAATCACGGGAGTCAATGTTGTATCAATACATTTTGCAGAATATTGTGGCTACGTTTCCACTTACTACTTGTAAATATTATATTTGTAAGCTGAATCGTTTTCGAAAAATAAGAATTGGGTTAGGATGAATAATCTTTTTGGAGTAGGTCCTTATACTGTAAGTATATATTTAATTATCCCAGCCTATTCTAACCCTTCGTGCTCAGGATACCGAGTTTCGCTCAGTTTTAGTTAGAACGATTCGAAAGCTTCTGTAAACAGTGTGTAATAATAATAAAACTAAAAAAAAAAATGAAACTGTTCAAATTTCTCTAATAATTGAGATACATAAGTAACTTATAATATTATGGTAAAATTCAGTACCTTCTAGTTCAGTTATCATGAATAATTTTTAGATGTCCTCATTATATACAGAGGACTGTTCCCCTCAACTATGTAATATATTTCGTTTTGTTATATAGCTGGAGTTTCATTGGACCTAAAGCGCGATCTCATTGGTTGTTTTTGGTCACGTGGTATAGGCTAAAATGAAATGTAGCCCGCGCGGGCAACAATACAAAACCCTCCTTCCCTCCTGACAAAACTCATGCTTTCCCAAAGTATAACATAATAACTTTCCGACAGACGGTTGAGTGGATAGGCACGTGGTTACATCGCAGTCGTGACAAAAGGTGGTGTAATGTTTTTGCTGAATAAATTAGCTGTAGGATTGCCGAGAAAGATTCCAAA
Organism: Desmophyllum pertusum; assembly: GCA_029204205.1. Classification (NCBI taxonomy): domain Eukaryota; kingdom Metazoa; phylum Cnidaria; class Anthozoa; order Scleractinia; family Caryophylliidae; genus Desmophyllum; species Desmophyllum pertusum. The sequence continues at coordinate 1,031,304 of MU826351.1, forward strand.
TATACTCAAAGGTAAAACGTTTGCCTCTGTCTTGACCAAGCTGTAAATCATAAGAGTATTTTTCAGCTTGAATCAGATTTGTTTGTTTTGCTTCGGTGTGTTTTGCTCATGAACTCAAAATGTCTTCTCAGTCTTGCTGATCCCTCGGGAAACGGCTAGTTTTGTTTCCCGAGAATTTCGATGTTTCCCGAGACGAACAAAACTATAACTGTTTCCGTCGGGACCAGTCATAAAAGTGTATAAGAGTAATTCTACGTTTTTTCCCGATACAACGCACGGGTATTGGTTGATTCATGGTCACATGACAGCTAACATTAAAACTGTTTACCGCCAAAAGCGACGAGCGGGCAACATTTGCGAAAACTGTGACATCAGAGGGTAACAGTGCACTGTTGTCCGCTAATGTTGCCCGCTGCTGAGAGAGTTTCCCCGAAGTTTCGGGAAGAAATTTGAAGGAATTAAACGAACTTCTAATGGGCTTTTAACCCCAATGCGAGAAAGAAATGAATTGTTGGCAAATTTGCTTATAAATTCACAATTCTTTCCAAAATGTATCCATGCAGCGTAGTCTCACTTGGCGATTTGGCAGCAAGCTTGCATTTTCAGTGGTTTTAAATTGAGTTTGATACTTGTTTTGAAATGAATCGTTTATTTTGGAAGCCTGCGATTTTTATTTATCATTCATTTATGCAAGAGATAAGTGTATCTTTTTTATGGCACCAGCTGTTAAACATTGTCGTCCCAAGAGGCCACGATCCTTTTGGTCAGCACCAAGTAGGCTTTTCTCGATTGTGCCAGTAAAACTGGCTCATTATGCTACTAGCAGTGCTCGTTTGTTGTCTAAATTATGCTCGAATTATGCTGGTTTACAAATTATGCTATTCACAAAATACACTAGAAAGGTCAAAATTATTCAAAATTTAACTTTTATTGTTAGCGAAAGCAAGTTTCTAACTTTTAAATGATCACTTTTTTGTCCTGAACTGTTCTTAACTTAACACAACATAAAGTTATCTTCCGGCGTGGCTGACGCCATTTTGGATTTTTGATGAGAGCGGGGATTTTCGGACTGGGTCCGATATTAAGTGTACTTCCGGTGCTTACCCCAGTATCCCTGGTTTTGGCGGTTTTTTTACGTTTTTTTGGCCTGCCCTGGAGTGCCTGGACTACTAGCGCTATGAAAATAGATTGAATAAAACTTGTCATGGCTTCAGTATTTTGCTCTGAAAGTTATATAAATTATGCCGATTATGCTGTGCTTTTTCCTTAAAAAGTGCCAAAAATATGCTCGTTTTCCCAATTATGCCAAAAATGTGCTAGCACAATCGAGAAAAGCCTAGCACCACCACTAGCACGGACTAACCGTCAAATATGACAAATCTGATTGGCTGAGAATACAGAACGAGTACTCTGAGCATGCTCAACAAATTGGGACCGGCCAGTGGTCTCGATTCTTGGTGCTGACCAAAAGGATCGTGGCCTCTGGGACGAGAATGGCTGTTAAATGGACTGTGTCAGCTGGTGCCCATGCGCAGTAGGGAAACAAAACTTCACTGTTTCTCCTCGATACACTAATACATTTAATACTTTTATGTGACCACCAAATAACTTCGCGTAAACACAATTCAGTGGCCCGATGAAATAGTCATAAACGAATAACAAGATTCGGTTTAGCGCCAGCTTATTCCAATCAGCGCCCCTATTCTATGAATCAGTGACCGCTTGCTCAGGATGAGTTAATTCAAAGCGTCAGCATAGGGCTCTATCAATAGGCCTCAGAGACTAGGACGCCGAGTATTTAATAGCAATTTTAATTTACTGCTAGTCACTTGTAACTTGTTTTAATTATTGATTTTGATTTTATGCAACATAATCTCGGTTTGGAATTGAACGGGATCAGATTGTATGAGAATGTATTAGAGTGCATAAGGTCCACGTAGAGGGTTTAGGAAATAAGCTGTTTACTTCCGTCTTATACGTGTGCTATGATTATTTATTTATTTATTAGTAATACGTGACTCGCAGGTCCTCGCGAAGCTCAGCAGGGAAGTGCCTTTTTGGGGTGGCCTTTTTGGTTGTGTGTGTGTAGTGTGTTGGTGTCTTTACTCCTTCTTCCCCCTCCCCTTTCTCCCTCTCCCTTTCCCTTTCCCCCCCCCCCTCTTCGCCCCTCCTTTCCTCCCCCTTCCCCCCTCCCTCTTCCTTCTTCCTTCTTCTCGGGAGGTGGGGGGTGGGGAGGGGGAGGGGGGGTGGTGATGGAGAATCTGGGCCTGTAAAGGGGTTATATATTTAACAAATAAAGAATGCGCCAAAACCATGTATTATACTGTCATAAAAAACAGATCCCTGCGGGAATTTGAGAACACGAGAGAAATTTTAGACAAACACGAAAGGCCGCAGGCGAGTGCTTTTTCTATATTTCTCAGTGTTCTCAAATTCCCAGGACTGTTTTATGACAGTATAAATACATGGTTTTGGGGCTTCTTTATGTGCTTTAAAATATAGATTTACGGCGCGCGTAAAACGTAATTAAAACACGCTTTTCCTATGTTTTATACTCTGATAAAACATGGTTTTTAACCAATCAGAGCGCGCGCAGTTTTTCAGTCTCTATTTTAAAAGGATTTGGCTGGGGTGGATTACTTCAAGTTGGACTTAAATTGAATTGTATATATTAAATTGTTCTGAATAGGGAGGAAGATATATTTTTTTTAGACAATTTTATTGTGGGCACGAAGGGTTATAAATAAGAATTTTGCAAGAGTGGATTACTTGGCTTGAATAGGGGCGAAGAGAGTGTTTACAAATTTGAAGAGATTGTTTGGAGGGGGATACCATTGGATGGTGGAAGTGGATTGGGGAGATGGAGGGGGTTGTTACAATGAGTCAAAATCGCTGGTAGGCCGGGATGGAGAAGAGGACTGATTTTTCTGTTTGGCCAGTCTGTGATTGTGGAGCAGTGGGGAATTTAGGGGAGGGGCCTGGGCATCATCACACTCCTTATTGTGAAGTGCAAAAAATTAGCCCCCCCCCCCCCCCACTTATACGAGGAAAGCAAGGAAAGGCCCATTTTCACTTAACCACCCCCTCCCCCCTCCTTTGTGCACTTCTGAATCCATAACTGGAATGAATATTGTGTTGGTCCAGAAAATATCCATACCCCCTCACGGTAGGTTTTGGTTTGAACTCCCCCAAACGCACCTGGTAAATTCCAGTTTTAGAGCTTCATACTTTCCTTTAAAAGTTTTTGGCTTTTGAGATCCGCCCACCCCTTGGAATTTCCAATGACCCTTTCTTCTGCGTGGTGGGTATGCGGTTCATTTTATTTTCTGGAACTGCCACATTTATTATTTAGCATAGGTAAAATCAACACACGGACGCAAATAGTACTTAAAAAGGCTCCATATTATATAAAGAAACCCACTCTATCTATAATATTGTTCAGTAATATATTCAATTTGTCAATACTAGTATATTAACAATCGCCATCTCCTAGTAAACATTTGCACTGAAGTAAGTCGCAGACGTTTTCTTGCCGAAACCATGTCTGCGATTGTAATAAAAAAAAAAAAAAATTTTTTTTTTTTAAAGTCGTCGTGCTGTATTTTAAAAATTATTGGTCAAGTGTTTGTTTACTGTCCTATAGACCTTTTTGGTAATTATATTATAGAAATTGGCCATAAACAGTTTAACAAACTTTCCTATGTTCATTGGAGTTACCACGTATATTTATTATCCAAAACCATAAATATAAATGCAGTTAGCATGGAAGCCATTTCAACGCCTCATTAAAAGGATGATGACCAACTAGCAGCTTATTTGAGGCAACTAGCAAGGCAAAACTACTCGGCAGTAGCCTCTGCGATTTATATTATTGTTAAAAAACAAGGAATGTGTTTCTTCAGGTCATGGAAAATTATCACTTCTTTCAATCAATTGCAGCAATATATATACTCAGTTCCTCCCTGTTAAGACAAAAAAATTTAAAACAAGACAATACTTGACCTACTTGGTAAATATTGCACTGAATTTTGTCAACAGTCATATACACCTGGTTCAATATTTATAAGTATAAAGAACACAAAAAATTAAGATGGAAAATTGCCTTAGAATAGTAGCTGGATAGGTGATTGATTTAAAGACCGGCTGGGGAAAAATGATCTTCCGGACTGTTGGAACCCCCAAGTTGCCTTTAAATGTGATAGAAAAATAACTGCTGAACGCTAAAATTGTGTTGAAAACCGCGCCAATAATTATTTCAAGTGTTACGAAAAAATCTTATACTAGGCTACAAATCAGGTTTTTCATAAGTTTGCCCGCGTCGTCTCGTGGCCATTTTTTTGTCTGTATTTTAAAATAATTGTTGGAAAAAAAGAAAACCCGCCTATACGACGTATTGTGGTTTGCCCTGGCTATTTGTCAGTCATACAATAGTCCTTCTTTTGTTGTTATAACAAAAATGTTAAAAGGTAGAGGGGCAACCATTTGCAAACGTACATTAAAATCCAAAAAAAAAACAATAATCCCGCACCACGCCGTCCCAAGATTGGGCCCGGCCTCCCTCCCACTCCAGATTACATTCACTCGTGGCGCGGACGGAGGGGGGTGGAGTTGTTGGGGTGGGGGGGGGGGCACAGGGGGGCAGATAAATCTGTGCCCGCGCTGAATTCAAATTTAGTCGTACTTCCAAGAGCATTCAAGCAATCATAGCCAAACTTTATGACTTTTCCTAAAACATTATTCTGGGGATACATTTTGGTGTGTGCAATTTTTTGGCTTGACGTAGACTTTGATTCGTTTTCGCCATGGGCAACCAAGTTTCTGACAGGGCAGTTTTTAGCCAAATCTTTGGGTATTTTCCAACCAGCCATTAAAATTTCCGTTTTCCATGAGATTTTTCGCTTTTTACTAAGAGTTTCTTCCAAAACCTTTGCAATTTTTGCATCCTTATATTGTTTTCGATTTTTTCAAATCAAATTTGGTGATTTTTTCTGACATTTCTGAACAATTTAAAAATCCAAGATGGCGGATGCAAGATGGCGGACATTTTTAAAGTATGGACGTTATTTTGGCGTGATATGATATCATAATTGATTCGTAATTGCCACTAAAATAAACATGTTTTGTATTATTGCTTTGGTATATACACCAGACATAAAGTGTTTTCTAGGGCTATTTGCGTGTTTCTCATAGGCAGGTCAAATCCTTTTCGAGATACAGATCGTTTTTACCCAAATTTTGTTGATTTTTTAGACTTAATTTTCAGTTTTTTTCATAAACATTTTGTGCTTTTTAATATCGATGAAATCGCTTCCATAACTCTTTGCCGTTTTAGGTCATCTTTTGTATACTTTTTCGCTTGATTTTTTCAAACACAAATTTGGAGATTTTTCTGACAATTTCGGTATCCAAGATTTTAGGTGATTGCAGACTCCAAAGATGTGCGGGGATTTTTTATTATTGTAGGGGCGACGTGCGATAATTGGAACACGTGACTTCCATTAAAATAAATATTTTTGGATGCTTTACACACCATGTAAGCTTTTTCATACAATTTCATTGCCTAGTCAATACTTTTTCGAGATTACATATCTTCCCAGTAAACACCTGATCCTGGGAGGAGAGTGGTTGTGGCCCAAAACTTCCTGTCCCGTTTCATTTTATTTTTTAAAGAGGACACACGGCTAGCGGGGCTCTGCCACAGTGAATTCCCGCGAACTCATTAGGAAGTTGAACGTCTAGCCTGGTTGAGAAATGTGTCCCATAAATCAGAACAAGAGATTATTGTTATAAAATCGTATCTAGCATGGGTTGCGCCGTCACCACGTAACCCGGTTGAAGATTGCTCGGAGCTCACAACCGATAAGTTTGGTTTGGGAACATATAAAGTAAATGGCGGGAAATCGAGCCTGGAGACGAACAGTGAAAGTTCATATTGTTACGAATTTCTCTTTCCGCACAGATTTAGTTTACATTCATAGAAGCATTAGTGTAGGAGCAAAGTGTGTTGAATCCGGGCTAAAGGAAATAACGCTAGCAACGAAAGGTTACTGCCATGTACGGCATAAACAAAATAGAGTGGCAAAATACAATGTAGTTCGATTTGCGCCGGCACTCATGCTAAAAAAAATCCGGGTCCATAAAACGGTAGGAGAGCAAAAATAAGATTCGCACGTGCGGCGTATGGATACACCGAGAGACTAGAGTTTAAAATGCGTATAGAGCATCAACACCCAGCTGAGGTTTATACTAGGAGGGGTTTTAGCACTCGGAGAGAGAACATGTGCGCTTGACAATCGACGATCATATCGTAGATATCGCGTGAAACAGAGTATTCTGGGTTGTCGGTTGTGAACAATATGAGGTGGCTCGAGACAAAGCTTAGAGTGTCAGTAACTGGCATACAACACGCAAAAACAATAAATCGATAATCGCGTGGGATATTTTAATTGTTTAAATTCTTGCGTTTGCAAGGAAACAAGCGCGAAGAACATCACGGACTACGATAACCAAAGGAGCGAAACAAACCATCCGATTGAGTGGGGCAAGAGATATAACCTTAGCATCCTATCTAGGGAACGAAATTACATTAGGTCGTAGCTTCGGGAAAGGAAATCTCACAAAGCCTGACAGGAAATCAAACATGACCCTCATGAGCCAATGTTTCACTAAGAGTTAAGTGTGTACAAATATCATTGGTTCGAAGACGGACTCTACTTTGAAGATAAGATTCCCTCACTCATAGTAGGGCTGAAACATATATTGGTCGGCGTTAGAAAACTTCGCGTTGTGAAGCAAACTAGCTAGCCTTGCCAATGCAGCTGCTTCCATCTGGCCAGAAAGGCGGGCAGGCCGCCTTGCCAGGCTCAGAAACTGTACAAAATGAAATGTCCAACGCAGGCTTGTAGTCGCCGTGTAAGGCCTGTCACCTTATTAGTCTCTGGCAGAAGCTGCTAGCTTTCGTTGCCCTTTTTGCCTGTGGAGTGGGGTGTAATTCGCCCTTGTTTAGCTGCGCTTTGTGACTGATAGTCCTTCACATGTATTTTATACGCTTCCGGGTTTAGTCAACGATATAGTTACATCGTGTTTGTTTCCCCCGGCTGCGGCCATTGGGAACCGCTAGGTGCATCGAGCTTCGTGCAAAGACTATGTGTGCCATTGTGTCCGGTAGTTGAAGACCGTTATAGCGACGTTCAGCCGAAATTCAGCGACTAATTATGCCCGCTAATTGTGTTTTATCCACTGAATGTTTTCTTATCTGTCTTATGGAGATATGGATCCTTGGAACACATTGGACCGAGCGAATCCTTCTACAGGAGGCGCTTCGCATGGTTCGAATCACGGTTATGTTCGAAGTGAAGGTCTTACATCGCGACAAATCACCACACAAAGAACACCACTCGATACAAAACAGACCAAGACAACGTACGCTGAATAGTTTTGTTATGACGCGGCACTGGGGCGCGATTCTTTCAAGATATGACATTCATTTCGCTTTCGATTTCAATCAAGTTGTTCATTAACGTTCCAGATCAAGGCTAAAAACCAGTTTTCCCTCGGTTTGTGAAGAATAGGAAACGGGATGTGTAAAAATTTTAGAAATGGGAAAACGTGACGAAGGTAACCCAATAGTGGATTCACCCCATTTGGCCGGCCATTTTTTTTTTTTTTTTGGTCTCAGTGGGGGGGACGTCAGCCGGTCAGCGGAAACAAGATGATTCCTACAGCGGGAGATCAATTCTAAAAGATAACATGACAACGGGACAAGGGTTGACTCAAGGATATAGTACGTATGGAGGCTACTCGGGTAATGGGGCTCCCTCTGGCTCCTGATAGGGGGTAGCCCTGAGAATCAGGCTCCTGAAGAAAATTTGCGAGCATCGGCGATAGTCGAGCCGAGATCGCTTGCAGAAGTAAGATAGGGGGGGTACTATCTTGCCCTCCCCGCCCCCGCCCAGGCTCAGAACGAAAAAAAAAAAAGCCCAGGCAGTAATAGCGGTAAACTCAAATAGGCGAAAGAACCCGTAATGAGGTGCGATGAAGTTGTGGTCGACCACCCATGTTAAGTATATATAGCAGTCCTCATGAATTGAAACGTTTAAAATCAAGGGTTAAATGTCCTCGGCAGGTATTTTATTTACAGGTAACAGGTAACAGGTAACGGGTAAATTATATTATAACCTGGTAACAGAGAATAAGCAGGTAACAGGTAACAGGTAACAGGTTAACCAGGTAACAGGGAGCAGGTAACAGGATAACAGGTAACAGTGTAGACATGGCCGGGCCGGGTGGGAAGTCCGGAATTACACCGCTAGTGCTGTGGAGAGTTCTGGCGCACCAATAACGTTTTTGATTTTATTGGCTGTCTTCTTATAGTATTTCCGTTTGTTTATATCAATGCGATATTAATGTCAAGCGACTTAAAGGGGTTTTAGTTTTTATTGCCCCCGCCCCCTCTAATCAGTCCGAAAAATTATGTATCAACCTTCATGGTCCTTGTGGGCCGCTGGCCCGTTTTGGGTTTTCTAGGCATTTCTTGGTTTGGCGTATCGTTTTGCTTGGTTCTTCAAAAAAAAAAAAACAAACAAAAC